>MCJB01049053.1:72446-198388 GCA_002018475.1 Nicotiana obtusifolia
AATTGCCTCCTCTATGTTGTATTTTAGTCATGTGACTTACCGGGGGGTTTGGTTCGGGAGATATTTCAGAATGAGTTGGGACACTTAGTCCCAAGGTTGGAAGCCTAAGTTGAAATAGTTGACCAGATGTTGATTTGTGTGTAAATGACTCTGGAATGGAGTTTTGATGGTTCGGATAACTCTGTAGGGAGATTTTGGACTCAGGAGTGTGTCCGAATAATGATTTGGAGGTCCGTAGGTGATTTTGACTTGTTGGTATGTTTGGTTGAGGTCCCGGGGGCCTCCAGTGTGATTCGGATCATGTTCGGCGCATTTTGAACTTTGAGGAACTGCTGATTTTTCTGTTGTTGGTTTCCTTATACGCGATTGCGAGTGGAGGATCGCGATCGCGAAGAGTGTTTTAGGCAGCTGGGGAATTTGTGCTATGTGTTCTTAGAAGGGGTCTGCGATCGCGAAGCTTGGGGAAGCAGTGCTACGCGAACGCGTGAGCGGGGTCACGTTTACGAAGAGGAAAGGAGGAGGCTGGGAGTTCACGCGGTTTGTTCTTCGCGATCGCGTGAAGAGGTTCGCTATCACGTAGGTCGAGGAGTCTGTGAATCGCGTTCGCGACTGTTGGTTCGCATTCGCGAAGAGTACATTGAGGGCAGCTTGATTATTGTTCTTCGCGATCGTGAGGACTTTCCGCGATCGCGAAAAGGAACATTTGGGCAGACTATTAAAATATCAAAATCGAGGGTTTGAACCTATTTTTTATATTTTGAGCTAGAGACCTCGGATTTGGACGATTCTTGAAAGGATTTTCAAGGAGTTGATTGAGGTAAGTGATTCTAACTCAGATTTGGTTGTTATACATGAATCTATCATTATTTTTACCATTTAATTAGTGTTTTGGGTTGGAAAAATTGAGGAAATTTGTAGAAACTTCATAGGCTTTACTTTGAGGATTTGAAGGTTGAGTTGTGATTAGAATAGAGTAATTTTGGTATGGTTGGACTCTTGTTGAATGAGTTTTTATATTTTGATAATTTTGTCGGATTCCGAGACGTGGGCTCGAGTTGACTTTTTGAGTTGACTTTTTGACTTTTGTTAAAGAACTTAGCTTTATCATATGGAATTGATTCCTATAGCTTGTGTTGGTGTTATCGAGTTGTTTGTGGCTAGATTCGAGTCATACAGAGGTCGATTCGCGAGGCAAGGGCTTGTCGGAGTAGAGATTTTCACGATTTGAGTTAAGTAAAACTTCTAAACTTGATTCTGAGGGTATGAATCCCTGAATTACGTGTTATGTGGTTGGTGTTTAGGTGACACACATGCTAGGTGACCGGCGTGTGGCCGTGGACCATGGTAATTATGACCCGGTTGATTCCGTGGTACTGCGTATTCATCAAACCTTGTTGTTATTCATGCGATCCCTACATGTTCGAGTAATTGAGCTGCAATCTATGTTGGAAATCATGTTTAGGCTATATGCTTATCAGGTTGCTGTTGAATTATTTGCTTAAATGGCAATTTTGTACTCAGTCACATCTATCATTTGCATATCATATCTCAATCTCTGTTACTATTTATTGTTGTATCATATTTCATAGTTTGGGCTGATTGGCATGAGACTTGTGAGCCCAAGAGACTGGAGGGATTGATGACTGAGTTGGGGCTTGAGAGCCGTGTTATGAGTGAGATTTGTGGATCAGGCTGCACGCCGCAGCAGGCCTTCTTGGCTTTATATATATTATTATTATGAATCTAGTTGCACGCCGTAGCAGGCCCTATGGGCTTATTATATTTTTATGGGATTGGGTTGCACGTTGCAGCATGCCATATTGGCTTTATATTAGTGCTTGGGCAGGATCCGCCCCTTCGGAGTCTGATATACCAGTAGTGAGCGCAGGTATCATACAGTGCTGAGTGACTGAGTGTGATGAGTATGAGTTGAGGTAGTCAAATTGAGTACCCTGAGAGTGGGAGTACGTGTCACGACCCTAGTTTCCCTCCGTAGGATGTCGTGACGATACCTTGTCTCTAAGACTAGGTAAGCCTAACATATACTGAATTAATTGAAGAAATCAGCCATCAAACAAAGAATATGAGATAAAAACCTTATATACAGTTATAATTCCCAAAAATCGGTAGTACAAGTCATAAACTCTACCGAGCCTGCTATAAAAACCTCTAAATACAACTGTTTCGAAATAGTGATGAAACAGTGCAAGTATAATAACAGAAGGTGACTCCGAGGCTTGTGAACGCACTAGCCGATTTACCTTGAGTCTTCACAGCAAGATCCGTACAGCTAGCTAGCGATTGACTGACTCTGAATTACCTGAATCTGCACAAAAATGTGCAGAAGTGTAGTATAAGTACACCACAACAGTATCCAATAAGTATCAAGACTAACCTCAGCGGAGTAGTGACGAGGGTCAGTCAAGAAACCTACTGGACTAGATAACCTGAACAAGTATAGGTATAAAACTAACAGAGTATGATATCTCTACAGAACTACGCATAATGCCAATAATAATACAGTGCTTGCAATAGTAAATAGAAGCAACAATTAGTAGCGGGACACCACCAGTAATAACACAGTGTAAATCTGGTGAAAAAACAAATAAAGAAAAGACAAGTAACAACTTGATAAGAATAACCGCTTTCGCACTAGGTTTATTCAATAATCCCCACAAGGTACCAAACCTCAAAACTCATACAATTCACGGGGCCCAATTCATGAACTCTAATCACTTGGCATCTTGTGTCCTCGTTACAACTGATAACTTCACGGATGACTCATCTGCCAATAGAACAATTTTCATATATATATATATATGACAATTATACGAGAGTGCGTACAAATGATCGGTAGCATTAGTGTTCATCTTCTTAAGCTGATAGTGTGATATAGTACGTGTATGCTTGTGCAAGTGTTCCACCAAAACTCAAGTCAACAAGTATACGGAGTACATACAAATGATCGGTAGCATCAACGTATATCTTCTTAAACCGATAGGGTGATAGAGTACGTGTATGCTTGTGCAAGTGTTCTACTACAACTCAAGTCAACAAGTAAGAGTAGAGACAATGAATGGCACATAAGAGACGATGACCACGAAATGTACACGGTATAACTCACATAGGGTAGACACACCACTACACAAATAACAACAATAACAATGCCCTCAGGCCATCACAAGTCATCACAAATCAATCCCCGACATAGCCCACCTTGTCTTGCCACGTGTGCAATAATAAAGTAAATGCTGGCCTTGTCTCGCTGCACATGCATAATAATATTCCCACCTTGTCTCACCACATGAGCAAACCCACATATATAGCCTGCCTTGTCACATCGCATGTGCAAATATCCATAGTAACAATAGCACGGCAGAAACCTCGTGCAAACAACCGAACAAAACCTCCCAACAACATCACGTGCCAAAAACACAACATCACAATAGAATGAATTTCACAACATGTGCCCGCATCCCACAGCATTTCATCTAAACAGTGTCAATACCACAACCGTGCATAGCCCTCGGCTCAACAAACTGAGTACAACAGCAACAACAACAACAATAGCGCGGGATCACGACAAGTAAAACAACTCAAGAGCTTTGGATCACTAAGAAGCGGTAGAACGAGCTCAACAAGGGAGAAATAATATGTAACAAATGATTCCACAAAAGTACAATTCGACAACAAAGGAGATAACATGAGTCAATAATTCCAAATAAGGATGAGGCAACTGCGATAAATGATAAATAAACTTCATTTAGGGTTGAGCAATTACGAAGAGATGCAACAACTTCAATTAAGGATAAGCAACGGAAAAGATAATCATAACCTCAAATAAGGATAGACAATTACAGAAGAGATAATAATAATTTCAATTAAGGATAATCAATTAGGAAAGGATAACATGGCAATCGAAAAGGCAACGACCTTAGTTAAAGCACACAAGAGTCAAATAGGCAATAAGAGGGGAGCATGAAGCAGTTAATTCCAATTAAGACACATAGAGGTGAAATTAGTAAATGGAGAACTTAACATAACAAAACAACTTCATATATAATGAACATAAGAACCTAAGAGCCCTAAAAGGTCAACTTTCCACAAATAAGCCCGAGCACGTACTCATCACCTCGCGTACACGGACTTCACATGACACAATTAGCACCAAAGACTCAAATCCTAAGGGGTAATTCCCCCGTACAAATTTAGGCAAGATACTTACCTCAAAGAAACTAGGCCGATACTTTAAAATGGCCCTCTCAAGTGAAACAACCTCCGATGGCTCAAATCTAGCCAAGATAACTTCAATCCGTAAATGAAACTCATAGAAAATAATTACGGATAATAAAGTTTCGATTTTTAATTAAAACTAAAAAGTCAACCCAAAAATCAACTCCCGAGCGCACACCTCGGAACCCGACCAAAATTACAAAATTCGAATACCCATTCGATAACGAGTCTAACTATACAAGAATTACTCAAATTTGACCTCAAATCGCCTTTCAAATTCCCAAAATTTAGTCTAAGAAGTTTTCACAATTTCCACCAAATTTCCAACTCAAATCACTAATTAAATGATGAAAATAACAATGAATTCGTGTAATATAGCCAAAACCGAGTTAGAATCACTTACCCCGATGATTTTCTTGAAAAACTCACGAGAAACCCCCACAAACCGAGCTCTCTAGGTCCAAAAATGAAAGATGAGATGAAACCCTCATTTATATGGTACCACATCTGACCTCCAAAGTGCTGACCACACATTTTTTTGTGCGGTCCGCATATTCTAGGTTCTGTGGCCGCAATCCAAATTGTACGGCCGCACTTCAACAACATCAACACTATCAGGCTTTTGTACATTGACCACAACTTTTTGTACAAATGTCCAAATGATAAATGGTTTACCTTTCTAGAAACTAGACTCAAAGGTCTACAATTTTGACTTTTGAATTAGCTCCAGATTCCTTGTAGATTGAACGATATAAACTTCCGAAGTCAGACTATCAAACCTGCAGATTCCTCTTTCTGCGGCCGCAAGAGAATTTCTGCGGTCCACCCATTTTCTACGGCCTCCGCACATCGGGATTTTGCGGCCGCACATCAGCGCTCCAAAAATGTGCCTTCCACACTTCAACTGCTCCAAAACACCATCAAAGTGCCGAAATGTCCAAACTTGTTCAAAACTCACCCGAAACACACCTGAGGCCCCCCGAAACCCCGTCGAAATATACTATTAATTTCAATATCATAACACGGACTCTCTTGAGGTCTCAAATCACATCAAACAACGTCACGCCATGAATCGAACTTATGAAATTTCGAATATTCCAACTTCTAAAACCCATGCCGAAACACATCAAATCAACCTAGAATGACGTCAAATTTTTTATGCAAGTCCCAAATGACATAACAGAGATAATCCAACTCTCAGAATCAAAATCCGACCCCGATATCACCAAAGTCAACTCCCGGTCAAACCTCTCAACCTTCCAAAACTTCAACTTTCTAATTTTTTGCCAAAATTCTTTGAATTACCCTACGGACCTCCAAATGCAAATTCGGATGCATGACTAAGTCCAAAATCACACCATACGAAGCTATTGGAACCGTCAAAACCCCATTCTGGAGTCGTTTACACAAAAGTCAAATTCCGATAAACTCTTATCGCTTAAGCGTTTAAAACACGAATCCTTTTTCCATATTAATCTCGAACCATCCGAAATCCAAACTTGACTATGCACGCACGTCATAACACATAATACAGAGCTTCTCGAGACCTTAAGCCACTAAATGGAGTGCTAATACTCAAAATGATCGGTCGGGTTGTTACAGTACGTGAGGTTATCATTGTGATGCATTACATATGGCATGCATATTTGACATGTAGATATAGAGATGTAACATTCCTCATATTAGTCATACTTGACATATTTTATCTGTGTTGAGCTTAAACTGTTAAACTTGAAAGCATGTCTACATTTTTGTACTGTGTACAAATTGTTTATGAGTTTTCCCTGAGATATTACTGCCATTCTTCCTATCTTATTTGTATGGTTATAAATCTTAATTTTTAACTGAGCCTGTTGCTGCTTTCAGCCCAAGATTAGTTTTGTTACTTACTGAGTATATTGGGTCGGTTGTATTTATATTACACTCTGTACTTCTGTGTAAATCCAGGTACTTTTGGGTATGGCGGTTGCTAGCTTTGGAGTTTTATTTGTTGGAGAATATTGAGGTAGCTGCCTTAGCGTCCGTAGACCTTGACTCTCCATCTTTTCCGTTTATTAGTACTATTCTATTTTTCTAGATAGTGTTTTAGCAGTCAGACTATGTTGTCATGTAAAAGCTCATGTACTCAGTGACACCTAGATTTTGGAGAATTTTGTATTGAGTTGCAATATTTTTTTTATCAATTATTATGAAATTTTTACTATTTAAGCTTATTTCGGTACGTTTTAAATTAAAGATGCATGGTTATTTGTGAGTTGTCGGCTTGCCTAGTTTTGTGATAAGCGTCATCACGACATGTGAGATTTTGGGTCGTGACACTAGGATGGTTATTGAAGATCAAAATACAAAGATATGGGCAGAACCTACTAAGGAGGAGGTGAAGAAAGCTGTCTTTGGATTGAATAGGGACAGTGCAAGTGGTCCAGATGTACTCACTGGCCAATTTTATCAAGATTATAGGTGATGATGTGCTAAAGATGGTTAAAGCTTTCTTTTGTAGATCTAAATTGCCAAAGTTCATAACACACACAAACTTAGTGTTGCTGCCCAAGAAGAAAAATGTGGCTAAATTCTGTGACATGAGACCTATAAGTTTGATCTATTTTTCAAACAAAATCATATCTAGGGTGATACATGAAAGGTTGGTGGATATCCTACCTACACTTATCTCACCAAACTAGACTGGATTTGAAAGGAAGGACAATAATGGAGAACATCTTGTTGACGCGAGAGATTGTTACTGACATTAGGAAGAGGGACATACCATCTGATGTGGTGATCAAATTATATATGAAAAATACATATGATAGGGTGTCTTGTCTGTTTGTGACAAAAGTATTACGGTAAATGGGATTTGGAGAAGTATTCATTGACATGATGTTTAGATTGGTCTCCAACAATTGGCAATTAGTGTTGTTGAATGGACATGCTAATGGTTTCTTCAAATCAACAAGGGATGTCAATCAAGGAGATCCCCTATCTCTTACATTATTTATACTAGCAGCTGAGGTGTTAGGAAGAGCTCTTGATGCTTTGTTTTATAATCCAAATTTTATAGTGTTTGGTATGCCAAAGTGGAGCCACAACATTAACTATCTCTCATATGTTGATGACACTATCATCTTTAGTTCATCTCACTATGGTTCTATTCAGTTGATCATGAATATTTTCAAAGACTATGAGGTTGCTTATAGGAAAAAGGTTAAAAAGGAGAAGTCTTCTTTCTGCATGCATGAAAATGTACCTCCTGTGGAAGCCAAAACTGTCCATCTTATCACTCAATTTCAAAGGCATTCATTCCCCTTTACCTATTTGGGATGCCCTATGTTCGATAGTAGGAAGAAGAAATATTTCAACAAAGGTATTATCTTCAAGGTGAAGGAGAGGTTACAATCCTAGCAAGGGAAGTTGTTGTCCATAGGGGGAAGGGTAGTGTTGATAGCACATGTACTTGAGAGTATGCTCGTTCACCTATTGTTTGCTGTGAATATGTTGTGATTGCTGAGCTACATAGGATGTTTGCTAGATTTTATTGGAGTAATTCAGGCAATGGCAAGGCAAGGCAGTGGGCTTCTTGGAATACATTATGTTTTCCTAAGGATGAAGATGGCTTAGACTTTAGGTTTCTACATGATGTATCTAAAGCACTATTTGCTAAACTATTGTGGAATTTTAGAACTAGGAATAAATTGTGGTCTATTTCATGAGGAACAAGTATTGTAAAAAATTAATGAAGTGCTAGTGCCTTGAAGGGCTGGATCTCAGGTTTGGAAAAAGATGATTGAATTGAGAGAAGTTATAGAGCATTAAATATGGTGGCAAATTAAAAGTGACAGTGCATTATTTTTTATGACAACTGGACAGGTATGGGATCACCTTACCATGCTTCTGGTTCTGATCACTGGTGTGAGGAGCCCATTATACATGTTCATGAAGTTGTACAAGACGAAAAATGGAATAAAGACATGCTAAGGAATCTTTTGCCTGAAGAACTAGTTGAGCACTTTTTGGAGAAGATCCAGCCACCTCAATACCACGACTTGAAGAACAAACCTTTGTGACAACCTGAATCTAAGGGGATTTTTTCAGTGAAGTCAGCCTAGCAGTACATTAGGAAGAGAAGATAGGAGAACACACTTTACAAATACATTTGGGTGAAAGGATTACCATTCAAGGTTTGCTTTTTCATGTGGATGTTATGGAAGGCAAAATTACCACTTGATGATATTGTCATAAGGTGAGGATACATATTTTCATCTAGGTGTTGGTGTTGTGCAAATCCCAAAAAAGAAACCCTAGCATATGTGTTCTTTAGATCTCTAGTGGCTAGGTTTATATGGAAGTACTTCAGTGACATGCTGGGATTAACATTGAAGGGAAGTTATTATTTAGGTAATCAATGATGGTGGAGGAGGCCAGTCAACACAAGCCTTAAAGCAATATACCAAGCAATGCCATCACTAATTTTTTGGCAATTATGCAAAAGGAGAAATTCAGGCACGCACGGAAAGAATGTGTCTATTAACAGGCTAATTTATCAGATTTCTTCGTCTATTCATATGCTTTTGAAGGTGAGAAGACCTACATGCTCAGGTGTTACTGTCAATTGTCGGGTTTACATGACAAGTTGAAGTCTCATGTACCAAGGTTGAAGTACACTAAACTTGGATAAAATGCAACACGGATGGTGCTTGTAGAGGTGGTAATGGTAGAGCTTCATATGCCTTTTGTATTAGGGATGGGATTGGTGAACTAATCTATGCACGTGCAAATGAAATTGATGATGCTACCAACAACGTGGTTGAAGGTCAAGAAATTCTGGAGACTCTAAGGTACATAGATCAATCACATTTTCCTCCTTATTTGGTTGAAACTAACTACTTGTTGTTGAAAAGGATATTGGATGAAGTGTTGGAACCTCCTTGGAGTATTATCAATCAAGTGGAGGAGATGAGAACCTTAATGTTCCAAGTAATACATGTGTTGAGGGACGGCAATAAGTTAGCTGATCATTTGGCTAATTTGACATTAGAACAACATGCCATTGAACAGGTGAATTCCTTTGCATATTTGAAACACTTAAGGAAGGAGAAAACTGAATAGTGACAAGCTACAAATACCCTTCATTAGGGAAAAAACTGCTAAGCCAAATTCTAGATGATGAAGAGATGTAATGATATGAAGAATACGTGGTGGATAATAGTAGTAATATGGAGGATGATGACGAGCTTTGGAGGATATGTGAAGGCCACTAGAGAAGGAGTACACATTAGACTTCCTGCTCAAATACATTTGGAGGAGAGCAGAAAGACATATTTTACTAACATCATTTTCTGTTTTGCAGGTACTTTGCTAAGGACTGGTCCCCATGAATTAACCAAATCTTGAAGGGTGGTATTAGTATCTTTAAAGAATGCGTATATTGCTCAACTTTGGTAATAGGTGTGATGTATTTTCATGTTTTATTCTCCTACATTTTGCGAGACCTTTTGGACACTTTATTTTTAGTTTTTTATATTAATAAAAAAACACCACTAAGCATACAACTTACTGGTATATTCGTTAAGAAAAATTTGGTCAATGAGTGAATTAATCAGTTTAGTGCTTAAACATTATTTAATGAGGCTATTAATGTAGATTAAGTTTAATTCAGAAAATATTCAAGTTGGCTATTTGTTTAAAAGGGAGAAGTTAAAAAGAAAGATGTTTTATGTATATTGGATCGGGATTAGGTAAATCGGACAGGCCCAAAGTGCGTGGCCCAGAACACTGACCCGGTCCGTCGCAGATACCTCAAAACGACATAATATCCACTTGAAACTACTTTATTTTTCTGCTATTATTTTTTAAATAAAAGCTCAATCTTAAAGATCAGATTTTAAATACTAAATCCAATTTTTCCAATCCCCGTCCCTCCACCGGTGGTTCTATCATCCGCCACCGTTAGAATCTTCCAAATCACCTCAAATTATATTGGCCGCCTCACCTCATTCTCCTCTCCTCAAGTCCTTCATTAGTTCCCTCTGAAACTCGACCAACCACCACGAATCAGACTCCAAAAATGGACACTCTAGCCCCACTATCTCTTTTTCAATTTGAACTCAACCAAATGTTGTGTGAGCCTAAAACTTGCATCATTAAATCTCGCTGAGATCTATCGACTAGTACTACTTTCAACCATTTCATGGCGGTCAGCTCCATTGACCGGCCATAATCCTTTCTTCCTTTGATATTCCTATTCTTAGAAGCCACGTTCATATTTAGCACTAGTCGAATTATGAAATCCAAGTCAGTGCTCATATGAATATGACCTCTGCTGGCTGGAATTCAGTCTTTTCGGCTAATAATAATGTAGATTCTGAGAATAAGAAAAGGCTTCTTGTATTTTTATGTGTTTCTTACATCTACAAGAAAAGTATTTATACACTAGATCCTATGACTATTTTAGGAAGGGAAATAGTTCATAATCAATCAGAATAAACCAAATCTCAATCAGAGTCAAATCATACTTAATAATTAAGTCAATTAACAGAATCAAATCTTTCCTAATAATTAAGCCAATCAATACTCCCCCTCAAGTTGGTGAAAAGATTCCGCATACGCCTAACTTGCAAACCAATGTATGAAAAGTCCTTTCGTTGAGACCCTTCATAAACACATCAGCTAGCTGCTTTGTGATGACACATGAAACAAGCTCAAGATACCACTCGTAACTTTTTCGTTGATGAAGTGTCGATCAATTTCAAAATTCTTTGTTCGGTCATGCTGGACTGGATTATGATCTATGCTGATGGCAGCCTTGTTGTCACAATATAAGGAAATTTTCCACTTTTTAGAGAGTCTCAGTTCCTCTAGTAATTTTAGTAACCAAAGAAGTTCACAAACACATTGGGCTATAACTCTATATTCTGCTTCTGCACTTGATCTAGCAACTGCACTTTACTTCTTGATTCTCCAAGTAACCAAATTCTCTCCGACGAGTGTACAGTAACTGGATATAGATCTTCTATAATCTAAAGATCCAGCCCAACCCACATCTGTATAGGCTTCTACTTGAAGGTGACCATGTTTGGAGAAAAGTAGACCTTTTCCTGGAGCAAATTTCAGATACCGCAAAATGTGAAAGACAATTTACATATGAGGATCTCGGGGATCATGCATGAACCGAATTACCAAGCTAGCTGAATAGGCTATGTTAGGTCTTCTGTGACAGAGATAATTAAGTTTTCCAACCAACCTTTGATACCTCTCCTTATCACCTGGCTCTCCAACTCTTATTTGTAACTTGTGATTACTTTCGATAGGCGATTATGCTAGTTTGCAACCTATCACACCACTTTCTTTCGAGAGATCCAAATATATTTTCTTTGAGAGATAAGGATTCCTTTTTTTGATCTAGCAACCTCAATTCCCAAGAAGCACTACATTATTTCTAGATCCTTGATCTCAAATTCTTGTGCCAATAGCTTCTTCAATCAGGTTATCTTCTCTTTGTCATCTCCTATCATTGCTATTTCTTCAATATAAACTATGAGAAGAGTGAGTTTACCTTTTTGATGTCTTATGAAGAGAGTATGATCAGCATTGCTTTGTTGGTAGCCGAAGGAGATCATTGCTTTGCATAATCTGTCAAACCAAGCTCTAGGGGATTGCTTCAGATTGTACAAGGCTTTCTTCAGTTTGCATACCTTTCCTTGACTTTGTTCAGTATCAAATCTAGGAGGAATCTCCATATGCACCTTTTCTTCTAAGTCTCCATGAAGAAATGCATTCTTCACATGAAACTGTTGTAAGTCCCAATCAAGATTAGCTGCACAAGACAAAAGAATCCTAATGGTGTTCATATTTGCAACAGGGGAAAATGTCTCTTGATAATCCACTCCATAAGTCTGAGTGAATCCCTTATCCATAAATCTTGCTTTGAATATTTCAATCGAGCTATCAGCTTTGTGCTTCACAGTGAAGACCCACTTGCAGCCATCCAACTTCTTTTCTAGTGGTGCAGTGACAAGTTCCCAAGTCTTATTTTTGACAAGGCCTTCATTTCTTCAATCATAGCTTGCTTTCACTTAGGATTTACAAAAGCTTCCCACTAATTCTTGGGAATAGACACAAAAGAAACAGACAAGGCAAAGGCTTTATAAGAGAGAGACAAAGAATAATAGGAGACAAAATCAGATAAGTGTGTTTGGTGGTGCAAGATCTGACTCTTTTTTTGAGAGCAATAGGTACATCTAACTCATTTGGAAATTTAGATAAATCACCAGTAGAAGATGGCTCAGCTTTGGTAGATTGCATGATGGCTTCTTATTCTCCTTTCTCCTTGAGTAAGTTTTCAAATCACGCATACCCAAATGCCCAATAGTCTCCCCCGAATTATTTCTCCAATTTAACTTTCCCTGTGACAATATCGTCAAGAGGTCCAGTAATGGAACTAGGTAAAATAACCTCTTCCTCCTTACTGCTCTCCCCCTAAAGAGGTAATGAGGTAATACTGAAATAGCACTCAGATTCTCAAAAAGTATCATCCATGCTAACAAATGATCTCCAAGAGGGAGGATGATAACATTTATAACATTTCTGTGTCGGTGTGGACAAAGCAAACACACCTAAACACCTTTAGGGGAACAATATATTCATTCTTACCTTTAAAGCTCCCAATGGACTTTGAAAACTGAGGGTATTATGTGGCATTCTATTGATAAGATAGGTAGCCGCTAGAATATCATCCCCCCAGTAAGGTTTTGGTAGATTCATGGTGAACATAAGAGATCTTGGTACTTCTAACAAATGCCTCTTTTTTGTTTCAGCGACCTCATTTTGTGCACTAGTGTAAGGACAACTAGTCTGATAGACTATCCCATTAGACTCCATTTAAGCACCAAATCTTTTATCCATGTAAGGTTTTGGTAGATTCATGGTGAACATAAGAGATCTTGGTACTTCTAACAAATGCCTATTTTTTGTTTCAGCGACCTCATTTTGTGCATTAGTGTAAGGACAACTAGTCTGATAGACTATCCCATTGGACTCCATTTAAGCACCAAATCTTTTATCCATATATTCGCTGCCATTATCAGTTCTCAAGATTTTATTTTGACATCAAACTTAGTACAAATCATCTTATGAAATGTATGAAAACAAGAGAAAACTTCACCTTTGGCTTATAACAAATATACCCATGTCATCCTAGTGCAACAATCAATGAAAATAATAAACCATCGACTACCAGACAAAGAAATAGTTTGGGTAGGATCCCATACATTAGAATGAATAGTCATAAACGGAGTTTTACTTCTATTATCACTCACAGGATAAGAGTTTCTATTATGCTTGGCATATTCACATGTATCACAGAATGAAGATTCAAATTGAGTCCTTGAAAATAAATCTAGATATAATTTCTTCAAAACGAAGAATGATGGGTGTCCTAACCGTCTACGCCGCTGTATTATTTCTTGGTTGATATCCTTACTTTTCCTAAAATAGGCTTGACTAGAGTTTTGATATCCATCTAATATATACAATTCATTGCACAATCTACGACTTCCAATCATTTTCCCTGTTTGAAGATCCTGAAAAATACAATCATTGGGGAAGAACTCGATTTTACAGTTTAGAGCTTTGGTGATGGAACTAACATATAAAAGATTGATAGGTAACTCAGGTACATGAAGCATGGATGGTAGTTTAATATTAGGAGTACAAACGACAGAACCTATTCCAGATATAGGTGTTAAAGAACCATTGGCTATTTTGACATTATCTTCTTTGGGACACGAAAATTAGTTTTGAATGCCTTTAGAAGAGCCTGTCATATGCTATTTGCACCAGAATCAATAATCCAAAATTAAGGTGATCAACTAAGGCAGTACCTCATTGCATATAATTGGATGTGGCAACATTAGAGAAGTCAAGTTTGGCTAGGAGGCAACAGAGAAGCTGAATTTCATCTGAAGACAAGATTTCTCCAGAAACTGTCTCCAGGAATATCTCTATAATTTGTGCCCAATCAGAAGAAAATCTGAAGAAAATTGCTCAAAAATAATCTGCTTCCTGAGAAACCAAATATGTCTCGACAGAACCAGACGGAGTTTGTGTTGCGAACAACCACCAAGAGTTAGAAAAATTGAACTCTTTGATAATAACAGAACCTTAGTGTTGTGAGAGAGATAACTCACCTAAAAAAGGCAGCAATAACTCTGATACCATATAGATTTTGAGAAGAAAAAAAGGTTTCTTGTAGTTTTGTGTGTTTCTTACATCCCTAAGTAAATGTTTTTGTAAATTAGGTCTTATGACTATTTTAGGAAGGGAAAGCATTTACAATCAATTAGAATAAAATCAAATCATTCCTAATAATTAAATCAATCAACAGAATCAAATCATTCCTAATATTTAAGTCAATCAATAGAATCAAATCATTCCTAATAATTAAGCAAATCAGGAAATAGTTTGGAGAAGGTAATCTTTGAACCTTTATCCTTCTTTCCTCTCCCACGTTCGTTTGAACTTCATTTAATTTTTTATTTGTCTCAAATTTGAATTACATGTTTAGTTAATTAGGTTTTTGGATTATTAACATGACTGTTCTTTTTGTTTAGTTGATAATAAAATTGCATGTGTATTTGTTTATGATTTTCAATATGATTGTTTGATTGACTTTAATGATTATTAGTTAGATTTCAGTCATTTGTGTTTGACCTTAGTTTTAGAGTTTGGGGTTTCAATTGGGGAATTAAGGTCAACTAGAATAGGTCTAAGAAATGGGCATGTGTCAAGCTTTCAAATAGGCCTGGTAGGATTTTATTGGGTTAGATTTGATAATGTTAGACTTTTAGAGGTTTGGTGGGGTTGAGCCCAGTCCTTAAAGAATCTTTCAAACTCAGCCAAGTCTTTACGAGTAAGTTTATGAGCTGGGTGATAAGGCTTAAGGATTTGGAGGGCCTAGGAGGGAACTACCAAAGGGAAATCATGAGGAAGTTACTAAGAAGGTGCCTTGGTATTAGCTAATTGATGAGAAGCTTAGGATCCTTTTTAGGAGCTAATTGACTGGAGCTTAAAATAGGAAGGAGGGAAATAAGAAAATCTTATGTGACTCCTATAAAAACTCATGTTCATCACATGAAGAGGGCAGTTTTTGAGAAACTCTTTTAGGGATTTCTCAGAGAACTAATATTCCATGAAGAAGTAGAAATAGTCAACTAAAAAGTTCTTCAAATTTTGAAAGTAGTTTTATGATTGAGGATGAAATCTTTCAAGTCTCTCGCTTTTGATTCCTGCTCTTTCTGAGAGAAAATTCTGTTGTTTTCCTGGAATTTCAAGCTTTTGGTTTTGAGTCTTGGCTTTATAAGTTTGTTTGATTGATGGGGTTTTGAATATTGGATACTGAGCTGTTGTTTTTGAGTAGCTGAGCTCCATCCAGTGTATTATGAGATAAGATTAGGAATGAAAATATTCAGGCCAAAGTGGGAGCGTCCCTAGTGGAGGAAAAGATGAGGCTCACATATGATGTGCCATTTAAACTTAAAGGCAAGTTTTACAGAGTGGTTATTAGATCGACTATGTTGTGTGGGGCTGAGTGTTGGCCAGTCAAGAACTCGCATGTCCAGAAGATGAAAAGCAATAGAAATGCAGATGTTGAGATGGATGTGTGGGCATAGCAGGATGGATAAAATTAGGAATAAAGATATTCAAGCCGAAGTGCGAGTGTCCTCTTTAGAGGATAAGATGTGGGAAGCAAATAGGAGAAACATAGATTACCCAGCAAGGAGGTGTGAGAGATTGCCTTGGTGGGTCTGAGAAGAGGTAGATGTAGGTAAAAGAAATATTGGGGAGAGGTGATTAGACAGGATATGACATTGCTTTAGCTTACGGAAGACATGACCCTTGGTACGAAGGTGTGGAGGTCGAGAATTAAGGTAGAAGACTAGTACATAGTCGAGAATATTAGTGTTAGTCTTGTATACTATTATTGTTAAATTTCTAAACAACTTGCTATCCCTTTTGCTTCGTTTCTTATTATCTTGTTATTACTGCTTGTGCTATTGCTTTCCTTTTCATCTTTCACGAGCTGAGGTCTATCAGAAACAACCTCTCTACTTTCAAGATAGGGGTAAGGTCTACATATACACTACCCTCCCCAAACCCACTTATGAGATTACACGAGGTTTGTTATTATTGTTGTTGTAAGGTATTGTCTCATTTGAATAAGGTAACACTTATGATGTTCATGAATGAAAGTATGTTAAAATTGCAGAAATTGGTTTCATTTGAAATTTCAATGAGTTTGTTGATTTTATTGACTGATGTTTCAAGATGAATGAATATAGAACATGATCTATGATTTCATAATTTAGTAATTAGCTTTTCTAGATTTTGTCATTTCTGGACGTTGTAATAACAAAAAGAATACTAATAGTTGAAACAAATGGATCTGATCATACATAAAATCAAGGAAATTTTACCTCCGGTAGCAAAAGCATACACCTTATTTATTATAAACTAAAATTATTTTAAAATATTATTTTTTGTAGCTATCTCTTATATTTTATAGCAAAATAAGTATTTTATGGTATATACTACCATTGAGGCATGAAATACGTTCTTTATGTTTTTCCTCTCTATTAGACTGCTTGACATACCTATTTTTAAGGGATTGCCGTTACTGTATTCATGAATATATGGCGCGAATATATTTGAATACATACGCGTACAGCTGTATTCATGAATACAGCAACGTGAATACATGTGAATACATGCGTGTACAGCTGGACTGCCCTGATTTTAGGCACTTTTTGCTGCCGTATTCGTAAATACATGGAGCGAATACATGTGAATACATGCGCGTACAACTGGACTACCCTGATTTTAGGCGCTTTTTACTGCTGTATTCATGAATACAACAGTGCGAATACATGTGAATACATGCGCGTACAGCTGGACTGCCATGATTTTAGGCGCTTTTTACTGTTGTATTCATGAATACATGGCACAAATACATGTGAGTACATGCGCGTACAACAGGACTACCCTGATTTTAGGCGTTTTTGCTGCTGTATTCATGAATACAGCAGCGCGAATACATGTGAGTACACTAGTGTAGCAACTGAATAGTAGTTATAGGAAGTAATTATGTATATGGTAGCTATAAGAAGTTAATATTCAATAAACAATAGTGGTTTCTGAAAATTCCTCTAAAATCAACACTAGCTTCCTCAAAATTTGAGTACTTGAAAAATGCAGATTTGTGATTGAAAACTCAGGTTTATAGGAGTAGTCCTTATGGCAATTTTGTATGCCTGGTATGGGGTCTCAAGTGCCGCGCTCAAAAGTGGCTATGTTTGTGAACATGATCAATTATAGATACTCAATAGCCACTTTTGGTAGGATTGGGTCATTATTATAATTCAGTTTCTAGTTTAAAGGTGTTATGATTGTAATAGTAGCAGCGATTTTGGTTGTTTTAAAGATTTAAGATCTCGTTGCTAAGTGTCAAGGATTGGTTCTGCAACTGGTCCTCTAAAGGGGCATATGAGCAGAGCCAAGGTGCAAAGAAGCGTACATGCTTCTGGACCTCGCCTTCAGCTTGAGCCCAATAAGCTAGCAAGCTTACATTGGGCCAACTTCTTCCTTAACGTAATTCAGCATGCGGTTGCTAGGATTTTAAACATTCTAATGTATTGAAACTTTGTTAGTTAATCCATTGAATTATTGCATAGATTATAAATTAATTACTGTCTTCTCATCAACTTGATTAAGAATGAAAACGCTAGACATTGATTTAGGCCGAACGATTGATTAAGAATTGCTTAATAGCTCCAAATACGAGTACTAGTGTTTTTTGACTGAATCAATACAAGGCGTCAAGTTTAGGCGATCAATCCTTCAATAATCTTTTAAATAGTTCGCTTCCATTATCAATTCCCCTTTGATTTGTACTTGATATTAATTAGATGTCACAATCCAAAATCCCACTAAGTTGTGATGACACCTAATCCAACCTGCTAAATAAGCCAACTAAATAAAATCCTCTCAATACCAAAGATCATCAATATAACAAATAAGAATGTGGAATTAACTCAACTAATCCCAAGAACTAGTGATACAAGCCATGAGCAGCTAAGATTTTGAATTACCATGTTGACAAGAAGAAATATATCATCTGTTTGGAAGTTAAATAAACAAAATTATAAATCCTATACTACCAAGAACAAAATGATAGTAGATGGCTAAAATGCTGTAGTGTTCAATGCTCGCCTTCGAACTCCTCAGCTTCTTGGCTCTAATATCTACATGTAAGGTGTAGAAGTGTAGTATAAGCACAACCGACCCTATGTACTCAGTAGCTTGACTAATCTCGATGAAGTAGTGGCAAGAGAAGTCAAAAGATACTCACTTGAAATGCCTGTGAAGATACTAAGCAGGAAACAAGACAAGAGATATGACGAAATAGTAAGAGTATCGAATAAGAGAACTAATGACCAAGTTAACAGATATGGCAAACAAAGACATAACCTTATGAGCCATTTCCACGAAGGAAAAACAAAATACATGGAATACGCGCAAGGAATCACATCCAAACATAATACCATTGCAGCGTGCAATCCGATCCGAAAGTAATACCGTTGTGAGTGCAACCCAATCCAACATAATACCAATTCATAAGGAAATGCCCGATCAAATATGTCATAATTCATAACATAACATAACATAAAAGATGATGAATACATATAATTCATCAAGAAAAGAAGATCATGAATAAGATGTGATAGGCAATCCATTATTCAAGAGCTAGTCTTACACATATATTCCAAGAAAAGACTCAAACACGTCATTTACACACAAACAATCAAATAGTCACACAATTCAACATAGCATCGGAGAATAAGGAATGAAACAAGTAACGGTATTAAATAAGTAATGACATGTAACAAGTAAAGGGATGTAATAAGTAAAGGCATGTAATAAATAAAGGCACGAAACAAGTAAAAGCATGTAAGAAGTAAAGACATGTGGTAAGTAAAGGCATGTAATAAGTAAAAACATGTAACAAATAAAGGCATGTAAAAAGTAAAAGCATGTAATAAGTAAAGCCATGCAGCGAGTAAAGGCAAGTGGCAAGCAAAGGCATGTAACAAACATGATAGGAAAGAATAGATATGACAACAACAAACATATAAGAAACATGGATATGGTTCACTAACAAATACCAGGCAAATATCTGAAAAACATACGAAGATAAGTGCATGTAGGTTGCATAAATGATTGCATAACTGTATGATTCACGTGTCAACAACTCAATTTAATAAATCACAACACTTAACAAATCAAAACACTGTTCATAATATTGTTACAAGCGTGTAACCTGATCCTGTGGCCATACCATGCATCGTGCACCCGATCCCATATAATACTGGTGTAACTTGCACCCGTCCTATTATATAAATCAGAACAAAACAATAACAACCAAACCATCAAATATAACAAGGTAACCATAAAAAAATGGCGGAGGCATATTGTGATAGCAACGAACAAGGTACAAGGCATATACGTTATAATAACAAACAAGGTAGAAGGCACAAGTATAACGACAATAATCAAGATAGAAGACAAAAATAAGCGAAGTAAAAAAATATGGATGTAATGGTAACAAACCAAGTAGGAAACATAGATGTGATAGTAATAAACAAGATAAGAAAACATGTAGAAACAACTAAGGTAAACAAATAAACATAACGTAAAGTGCAACTCCCATCCTCTCTGCATAGAGATAACTAATATGCCAATCTCATATCAAACCACCTGGTAGTATCTATCGTGCCAATATTATATCAAGCTGCACAATACCCATCGTGCCAAATATTGCCTCGAAGGCCACAATCATGATCTTTAATATGAGTAGAGAAGCTCAAGTGGCACAAGAATAACATGCATACATATGTGTTTGTGATATAAGGCATGACTACAATCAAATCAATCATATCAACAATTTCAAGAATAGCCCTTCATGATCATTTAAGTTGTTAAGGACTAAAAATGATTTTTAGAATGGAAAATTATACTCATATAATTTTTGGAGGAAATGAAACATCAGTCAAGAAGCTCATCCAGCCATCCACCAATGCAATCATCCAGGCATAGCACATCACATATCTGATAAATTCCTATCTGATTCAACCTTGATGTCACTCTACTCAAGTCATAACAAGCCCACAAATGCACCTCAGCCCAGAAACTATATCAACAGATGTCCGCATGACCCAATCATTAACAGTAAGCTCCCCCAATTTTCCTAAAGCCATATTCTCATCATCTGGGAACATCAATGACCTCATAAGGAAAACCATACAACCTCGAACTTCATCACAAGAGATAACCTACATATTAACCTCAACACTCTACTTCATCAGTATTACAACCTCTATATCATTAATTGTTCTTCTTGAGTCTGCACTCGTCAACTAGGTGCAAGAATCTATTCCACCCCACTACTCAACTATTGAAGATCCATTAATATATCCGTACCTTAAGGCTAGACCACACTCCAAGATGATGATCAAGTGACCACATCCCGTGGCATCACAAGAAAACTCTTCTTGCCATAGCAACACTCTCCGAACACAATCCTTAGACGCATAACATTCATCACATAGTGGCCTCGCCACTCTTCCATGGCATCCACACAAGCAGCCGGTGCTCAACGACTAACACACTCACAGCAATTCATACAAACGAATAGATATAAACCGAAGATTAGGCTTCAAGCTAAACCAAGGCCGCAATATAAGAAGAGAAAGATGGTGAAATATTTCCTAGATGCCCTATAGCCTCTCTATAACGACATGATCATTTTTTTTTGAGCTCTAGTATTTCGTTTGGTAATTTGAGGCCTTGATTAGCTTCATATGATGCATGATGGTTTGTGGGTAGGTTGTTTTTGGCTTTCTCAATTTGGAAGCTTTACATTGGAAGAGTTGGCCAATGTTTGACTTTTGAGTAAACGACCTCAGAATCAGGGTTTTATAATTTTAATAGGTTTATATGGTGATTTTGGACTTAGTTGTATGTTCATATATGAATTTGGAGGTTCCTAGGAGGTTTTGGCTCTATTTGTCGAAGTTGGCAATTTGAAGGTTTGTAGAGTTCATAGTTTTGACCGGGAGTTGACCTTGGTGTTATTGGACTCCGATTGTGGTTTTGAGACCTTGTATAGGTTCATTTAGTTGATTGAAACTTATGTACGAAGTTTGGTTTTGATCTAGAATATCTAAGTGTGTCTCAATGCATTTGGCGAAGTTGGAATGTTTAAAACATAAAATAATGATATGATCTTCGATTCTTGGTTTGATGTTATTTGTGGTTCTTCAAGACTTTGGATAATGTATTTGTACTTTTCAGTATGATTGGACAGGGTCCCAAGGTGCTCGAGTATGCTTTGGTTCATTGGTTGAGAGACTAGTTACGTTAAGAATATGGAGTTTGACCACGGTCAACATCGGGTTATGACCGCCTCTTCTCGGTGTTTTGAGTGCGAGAGCATGTTATTAGTATGTTTTATAATTAAAATACATATATGGTTTGTATCGAGGAGGTTCCAGATGAGTTTCGGGTGCTAAATTAAGATTTTACAATTGCTGAATTTTCTAGTGCGATAATTTTAAAAATACCGGTTATGTCATTGAGTTCGTCCATAAATTTTAGACTTCCTTTAAATCTTCAAAATATCATATATCTCTCATTTTAAGTCCAGATTAGGTGATTCCAAAGGCTATCAAAGATGAAATCTTGCAAGGATTATATTGGACTTATCAAATGTGAGTTTTGGGATCATCTAGTATCTAATTCGGGCTGGGACATCTATTATTTTTTTTCCCACTTTTTCTAACAATGATTTGGAGCTGGAGAAGAAGCGATTTTGAGGATATTTTTATCACTACTTGTGGTTAAATAATTTCTACTTAGATTTGATTACATATCTTAATTTTCCATGGATTTTTACACTTCGAATATATGTTTTTAAGAATTTTAGGGTTTTTGTTTGCAATTTAAGGGAGTGTAAAGTGGGAATTTGGGAGTCGATTATGAAATCTAATTACTTATTTGGACTTAAGGGGGTTACGGGTTGTCTGGATCTACCCATTGACTCGGGTTTTGACCATGTGAGTCCGGGTTGACTTTTGGAGATTAGATTAAAGATTAAAGCTTTATTATTTGGAATTGATTCCTATGGCTTTGTTTGACGTTATTAAGTTATATTTGGACATATCGAGTCGTTTGATGGTGGATTTGAATGACAAGGTGGTTTGTTGTTGTGTTAAAGCTTGAAGGGTAGAGGTAAGTCTCTAGTCTATCATTGTAAAAGGGAATTCTCCCCATAGGTGATCAAGTTTTACATGTTTATTGATTTAGGATCCACGTATATGCGAGGTGATGGGCCTATATGAATAGCTATGTTATGACCATGTACGATAGAATTTGGCTTATGATTATGCCATGTTTGGACTATGTGAATTTGTTATCCATGTTTTGTAGATTCTATGACTATATGATGGCTCATAGTTATGGCTTAGAAACATGCTTAAGATTATGACTTGTGAAATTGGGCTTAAATGATTATCTTGCCATGTTGAACTTTCTTATTGAGTTGTATTCATATAGTTATCTTATTTGATTTGTGATTTATGGTTACTTGGCTTAATTCATTCATGTTAAAGGTTATGAAAAGAATTATGAAATTTGAAAAATTACTTATAAAACCATTGTGATAAATTGAATTACATGATTTGCCATAGCCATCTTTAGCTCAATAAGCTTTTATCCGTATTTTTGTCGTAATGTCCTATGCCTCTTAATTATATTATTTCATATACATATTCATGAGTTGGAGAGTTGGATGTTGTGAAAATATTGAGAAATTTCGCACCAAGGACAATACAAGCGGATATTGGTTATCAATTACTGATGATATTGTGATGGGAATGGGTTGCATGCCGCAATGATTGATTGACCATCATTAAATATAAAATGATCATATGCTTGGATATGGATCCTTTCCTCTGGTGCAAGGTGATTACTCATGTTATCTTGGGCTCTGTGAGTGTAGGCACTAGGATTTGTGGTGCTTGATAGGACACGCGGTATGTGTCATGCATATGGATTTGTACTATGAGGTATTGGGAAAGCGATCCTAAGCATGCATATGTACAAATAATAGACTCACGTAGCTGACTTACATAAATGTGGATGACATGTATCATGTCTTGATGTGAGGATTAAGGTATTTGACACCTGATTTGATTTTCTAATATTTGTGAAGCATGCCCTAAATCTCCTGTATGAACTGTGTATCTAGCTTTCATATCTTATTTAATAATATCATGTCTTATCTCGTATCTGATTCATGTTTTATCTGACTATTAGACTAGTACTAAGTGTCAGTGTCGACCGCTCGATACTACTTCTTCGAGGCTAGACTTGATACTTACTGCGTATTATGATTTTGTACTCATACTACACTTCTGCACATTATGTGTAGGTTCTAAAACTGGTATTAGCGGTATCCTTTGAGCAGAGTAGGAGTATTATTGGATACTTCAGTTGTTGTACTTGAACCGATCCTACAGAGACATCAGTCTTTATCTACTAGAGGCTATGGGGCTTTAGGAACTTTCTTTTTTTTTGATTCCTTATCGTGCTACTTTATTTTGATTTGAAGCCTATATCTTTAGTTCCTTCCTATCATTCTACACGATGTTGAGTACAGGATATCAGTCGAGAATCAGCGGGTGTGATGATGCTATACATATGGTGCAGGGTGTTATTTCCTTGTGTTATGACTGCAAAATAATATCAACGCCTTGTGGGGAGGTGTTCGATTATTTCAGCCCAGTGTTGGTACTGCCTACTGGTTTAAGGCCATGTACAGTGTATTGTGATGCTTCACACGTCGATCTTCGCATGGTGTTGGTGCATAATGGTTGGGTGATTACTTATGTTCCATGACATTTGGAGTCACATGAGAAGGATTATTTGGTTCATGATTTGGAGTTGGAAGATATCATGCATGTACTTAATACTTGGAGGCATTATCCATATTGTCACTACCCAAAACCACCATCCAGTCATGATGACTCCTAAGTCACTTGCTAAGTAAGCTAAGCATCACAATAGTGATTCAAGATAACAAATTATAGAATAATACAAGTCGAAAAGCCAAATCTCATAGATAAGACTACGCTGATACAATAAATCCCGCATAATTGGTAAAAAAAGCCATGCGCTCTACAGTAGGAGTACAAGTCTGATAGTATAAAAATACTGTCTGAATAATAATAACAGTAGTAGAAATGGAAAGAGACACCAAGATCTACGAACGAGATGCAACTCTACCTCATCTCTCAGCAACTCCAAAGTAATCCAGTATAGCTCTCAGCTAGGTCCCATACCTGGATCTGCACAATTAAGTGCAGAGTGTAGCATGAGTACAACCGAATGAATTGGCACATATAGAAAATATGCAATAAGAGGCACGTATACAAGTATGGACCAGTATATAGAGGAGATACTCAATATAAATCATGTATACACCCAAGGAATTTGCATATAGAGAAGATACGCAAAGACCCAACACTGATCATTTTTCCACGACCGCGTATACGTCATCAAGGAGAAACATGAGAGGACGACCCTAGGGGGATGGATCCTTCTCACGCTGCACGGACAACTCAAATGCCAGAATAATCGCACGGACAACTCACGTGCCACAATTAACTTAACCCGCATGGAAAACTCACGTGCTATCAAACCAGTCCAAAACATAAAAACATATACAAGAATATATATATGCTGTCAATGAACATCAAATCAAGTAATCTTGGATGAATAAAATAACATGCTAAAGTGTATGCATGTTTGAAGTATGCAATTACGTCTCAGATTAGGCAGATAAGCCTCAAAACAACAGTTATCATGTTTGAATAAGAGATTAACCTACATATAATCTCTAACATTATTCACAAACTCTATAACATGTAAAGCATGATAGTAAGAATCAAAATATTCAAAACAACACATATTATAGCCTAGATACTACCTGATCAAGAATAAAACCCGGTGCACGCACATAGGCTCAATCCCTCACATGTACATCACTCTTAGCATGTAGACGACACCAATGACTCAGACATCTGGTGCCTCAACCAAGTTTAGGCAAGATACTTACCTCAAATAAGCAAAATCAGTACTCCAAAAATGCCTTCCTAAGCGAATCGACATTCGAACAACTCGAATCTAGTAAAAAGCAACTCAATAACATAAAATAATATCAAAGAAAACAAACCCAAACAATAAATCTTTGATATTTATACAAATACACAAAGTCAACAAAAAAGCCAACACGAGCCTGCGTCTCGGAACTCGACAAAAGTCACAAATCCCGATTACCCATTTCAGCACGAGTCCAAATATACAATTTTCATCCAAATTCAACTTCGAAGCGGGGTTCAAATCTCCATTGTTCACTCTCTAAAACCATATCAACCTTCCCTCAATTTCCCTTTTAAATCCCATAGTTTATGTGTAATAATCCATGGGGAAACAAGATATAATGTTAAAATCAGGTAGAAATCACTTACGCTCTTGCCTTGTGTGAAAATCCCCTTAAACTATTGCCTCTCTCCAAGTCGAGAGATCAAAATATGAAATAGTGGGTATAAGTCCTGAAATTACATCACTTATACTTCTGTAAAGTGGTACTCTTCGCGGATGCAACCACCACCTCGCGTTCGCGAAGAACAAAAATCCACAGCTTGAAATTACACCTATGCGAATGTTGTCCCCAACTCATAATCGCAATGCCCAAGTACCACAAGCCTATGTGAACGCGGTTCCCTTCCCGCGAACGCAAAGGCCAAATGCCTGACACTCTTCAGTCTGCCTCACTGGTACACGAACGCGACTCTGAGGTCGCAAACGCGAAGGTCACTCAGCCTCACGCAGCGTGAATGCGACCCCTGTGTTGCGAATGCGATTAAGAAGTTCCTGCCCTACACAAGTGCACTCCGCGACCGCAAAGAACAAACTGATACCAGTAAAAATCTGCAACTTTCAATATGCTCGGGGTGGTCTGATACCCGCTCGAGCCCCAATCATATCAACAAGTAAAACAATATACGAACTCGCTCGTAAGCTCAAAATATCAAAATAACACCCATAACCAAGAATTGAACACCAAAACACATAATGCATTTCTGCAAGTTCAAGTACTTCAAAGACTCACAACCAGGTATCCGATTAAAGCCTAATCAATCCAGAATGAACCCAAAATTTTCACACGTTCAAAAAGACTAAACGGACCGATCCTAAGTCCTGAATCAAAAATCTAAACTCGATAGCGTCAAAGTCAACCCACAGTCAAACTTATGAACTTTTCAAACCTTCAACTTTTCAACTTTGAACATGTAACTACCCGATCGGTCGTTTTGTATAATTGCACCCATTACCCATTTTATTGCTTCACACACGTGTGTCTATGTCTTTATGACTTGTCGGGTTGATTAGTTTCGTTTTGAAAAGCTTTTGGGTTGATTTGAACCCTTGATTCTAGACTTAGAAGTTTTAATTTGAAAATGATGACCAAAATTTGACTTTTGTTTAAACGACCCCGAAACTCTATTTTATGACTACAATACTTCGTATCGTGATTTCAGATTTGGGCGTATGCCGGGAATTGATTTTGGAAGTCGTAGGTTGATTGTTTTGATTTGCGAAATTTGACAATTTTAAGTCGAAAAGTTTGACCGTAGGTTGACTTTTAGCCATCGAGTTCGGAATTTTATTTTGAGACTTGGAATAGGTCCATTATGTCATTTAGAACTTTTCTAAAAATTTTGGTGTTGTTTGGATTTGTTTTGGTAGGTTTCAGACGCTCAGTTTAATTCTAGAAATTGTTGAAAAAATTCTTTAAAATCATGTGTTTTTGTGTTCGATTCATAGTTTAAGATGTTATATTTTTTTTTGATTGCGCGAGTGAGTTTATATGATGTTGTTAGACTTGTGTATGTTTGGATTGGAGCCTCGAGGGCTCGGATGAGTTTCAGACATGTTCATGAAAGTGTTTTGGGTTGGAAATCTATAGAAGCTAATGTTTGGTGTCGCAAATGCAAACACCGGGCTCGCATTTGCGAAGGCAACAGGTGATGGGCAGTCGTTGCAAATGCGACCTCAGCTTTGCATTTGCGAAGCCAACAAAATTTGGTCATGTTCGCAATCACGAACTATTTGTCCACTATTTTCAATGTTTCCCCAGTTCGCAATTGCGATGTATGTTGAGCCTGTCAGGGTTCGCAAATGCGAGCCCTGGTCCGCAATGCGAACCCTGTGTCGCAAATGCGACATCTACAGCTGGTTAAATGGCTGGGAGACAGGAATTTTGAGTTCATTCTACCATTTTTGAACCCTAAATTCGGTAGGAGACGATTTGGAGAGGGGATTTTCACCAACAAAACTTGGGTAAGTGATTCTAATCTATTTTTAATCATATTTCTTCACCATTTCTTAGATTTTAACATCAAAATCAGGTCAATCAAAGTAGAAATTTATGAAACTTTGCCAAGTTTTCGAAAAATTAGAAATTGAGTTTTGAGAGTCGATTTGGACTTGGATTTTGAAACTAATTACATATATGAACTCGTGGGGTCATGGTTAGACAGAATCTACCATTGGACCCGGGGTTTTGATCAGGCAAGCCCCGGGTTGTTTTTGTTGACTTTTTGAGAAAAGTGTAAAGATCATAACTTTATCTATTGCAATTGAATTCCCTAGAATTGTTTGATGATATTGAGTTAATTTTAGTTAGATTTGAGCTGCGGAGGAGGATTTTAAGGAAGAAGCAATTTTCGAGCATTGAATTGGCCTAGTTAAGGTAATTGTCTTGCCTAACTTCGTGTAGGGAAAATACCCCTTAGGATTGGTATTTGTTTGATTCAATTGTGCTAAGTGAAATCCGCGTACGAAAGGTGATGAATGGGTACGGGTAGTACGTAATATTTGACCGATTTAAGCTACTTAGACTATTTTCATGCTTTAATTGAAAAGCCATATTATGTTCTAAATTCTCATTGTCAAATTATCCTTAATTGCGTTAGACTATTCTTAAATGCCTTAGGAGAACTTGTTTTCTCCTTTATTGTTACATGCTACCTCTTGATCGTTAATTTTCATTGTTTGAATAAATTGTTCGTGTTATTCCTTATTGATTTCCATTATTTGAGATTCATTGTTGAATATTATTTCTTTTATTATGAGTTAGTCTTATCTAATATCGTGGTTATACATTATTTTGTCATTGTTGAGTTATTTGGTGTTGAAGTTGTTAAAGTCGTTAATATGTTGAGGAGATGTTGGTTATTGCTGAAACATCTATCCTATTGAGAATTTTTCATCCATTGTTATTGTTGAAATTCTTTTATACCTTTGGAGCCACGAGCTATTGTTGTGGAAATATTGATATTGTTGTTGTTGGCAAGTTGTGATATGTGGGAACTTGTGGTGCGAATTGTTATTGGGATATGATATTGACGCGCATGCGGCGGTATAAGGCTTGGGTTGATGTGCATGCGGCGGTATAAGGTGGGACTTATGTGCGTGTTGGTTGTAGGGGAACTACGTGAAATCATGCGGCGTCATAAAATGGGCTAAAGTGCGTGTAACTATTTCGGGAAAACTGTGACTAGACTTGAGAAACCCTGACTAGAATCTGCTCCACACCTACTGCCAAGACTTGAGAAACCCTGACTAGAGCTGCTTCACCAATCTGACACGTCCTAAAATAGGTCCAGCATTAGGCTGAGCAGCTGCAATTCTTTGAGAATTCTTGTCATCTTTAATCCCGGCCTTAACACCTGTAGTAGCTGCACCATCCACAGCATCTACTTGCCCCTCAAGATTCACAACTGTAGCCTTACAACCTGTTGGTTTTTCAACTACCCCAGCTTTCTCCTGCACAGCTGAAACCTTCTGCATATTAGGCTGCCCCCTACCATAATTAATTTGCCCAGTACCTGTAGCCATAGGATTAGTTTTCCCAGCTGAAACTCGATCAACCACAGGAGCTTTAGCAGCCTTCAAATCCTGAGCAACCCTAGCAAGAGCTGCGGCAACTAGAATTGTTATTGCACCAGTAACAGCTGCTCCCATCGGTACTGTAGCATCCAGTCCTTTATCACCAGTTCGATCCTCCACAGCTTGGTTCCCAGCCCTTTCCAAAACATGAACTTCATGAGACATATTATCTGTAGCTGTCCCTTTTTGAATTCCATCAAGTGTTGCTGCTTCAGTTGCCCCAGCCAGTCCTCGTTTTTCATTAAGAATTTGTCTCAAACACCTTGAAACTTCTCCACAGAATTTAGATCATCACAATCCTCAGCTGCTCCATTCCCTATACTGTCTTGAGTCCTTGACAAAATAAAACGACATGAATTCCCACCATGACCTTGACGCTTACAACAAGAACAATATAAAGGAAGGTTGTCATACTGTATGGGATCGAACTCGGGACCGCCTACATATGGACAAATCGGGCTCGAGTCTATACGGTTGGTATCGATCGTAATTACTGCTCGGTAAACCGGGGTCGAGGTACCAAAGATCGAAGATCGAGACCGAATAACATCGAAGCGGAATATCGAGGTACCAAAGATCGAAGGTCGAGACCGAACAACATCGAATCAGAATACGAAGCCATGGTGCCAGAGATGAGTCTACCGAGTTCGATTCCGAGAAATGTCCTAGGGTAAGTTATCAAATTTGAATGACGAAAGGACCGGAAATTCCGTGATAAGTAAGCATCTCGGCGGGAATCACGGCAACAATCAATAAGACCGTTAAATCAGCAAATCAAGAGATATTTTACCTTGTAAACAGATTCTTGCCTTGTATAAAAGATTATCCCCACGCTATATAAAGGGGCAAGGTAATTGTTCAAAGGCATCTCACTTGAATCATCAATACAAAGAAAAGAAAAATAAATTTTATTATTTATATAATATTTTATTCATCTGGTTCCATTTATATTTATTGTTCATCTTGGAAGAATTAGCCTAGTCCAGGATTATTCAAAGCTTGTGGTTTGCATCTCTTCTCCATTTATCTATTGACTTTAATTTTCATTATACTATTCGTTACTTGTATCAAATAGAATCACATATCCTTAAAACCACATATAAATTTAATTGTTATCCGAAATTTAGGGTAAACAATTTGGCGCCCACCGTGGGGCTAAGGATAATAGTGAGTGTTTGATACAATCCTTTTTCACGCAATTTGTTTTACACTTGCTCTTCGAAGTATATCTGATTTCAGGTTGCAATACGGTATGTCGCACTCTCAATCTATACCTTTGTACGTCGATAATGAATTCGATCATCAAGGAGAGAACAACAACACAACACCCAGTGATGAAGTTTCGATCGACGCTAATTCACAAGTGGCAGTCGATGCAGATCAAACTACTGGCCCGTCATATAGCGTTCGTAGGGAACCCCGATCAACGACATAGAGTCCCTAAAACGACAAAAGGGACAGGATCAGCCTCAGAATGATCTTTGATATGTTGCAAGCCTAGCAGGCAGCCATTGGTCAATTACAAAATCGAAGCCAAATATTGAACAAAGCTGAGCTCGGCCCTTCTCGGGGAACTGTTCCAAGGAATGAACCAGTTACGGGAAAGCTGAATGAAGGTGAATTGGGGGCAAACTCCGGGATTATGAGACTGCTCGAGGAATTAACCAGACGAGTTGAATCCGGAGAGAAAAATATTGAAGCAAATGACAAAAAGGTGGAAACGTACAATTCCAGGGTGGACCAAATCCCAGGAGCACCCCTGATATTAAAGGGCCTGGATTCCAAAAAATTTGTACAAAAACCTTTCCCATCGAGCGCCGCTCCAAAACCAATACCCAAGAAATTCCGCATGCCGGAAATCCCCAAGTACAATGGAACGATCGATCCAAACGAGCATGTGACCGCATAGACATGCGCTGTAAAAGGGAATTACATGGAAGAAGACGAGATCGAATCCGTTCTTTTGAAAAAGTTCGGGGAAACCTTGTTGAAGGGAGCCATGACATGGTATCATAACTTGCCCCCTAATTCCATTGACTCCTTCGCTATGCTTGCAGATTCTTTTGTAAAAGCACATGCAGACGCCATCAAAGTTGAAACGCGAAAGTCGGACTTATTCAAAGTCAGACAAAAGGATAACGAGATGCTCAGAGAATTCATATCTCGTTTTCAGATGGAACGGATGGACCTGCCACCGGTCACTGACGATTGGGCTGTTCAGGCCTTCACCCAGGGGCTCAACATTCGAAGCTCGACGGCTTCACAGCAACTCAAGCAAAACTTGATAGAATATCCTGCTGTCACATGGGCCGATGTACATAACCGATACCAATCAAAAATCAGAGTAGAAGATGATCAGCTTGGAGCCCCTTCAGGATCTATTTATCCCGTCAGAACTCATGATAGAGTTCGAAGGGAAATTTATCGTGAACCAAGACTGAATAGAGAACGGCATCGGCCATACCACGGGGATAGAAAAATCACTACAGCAAGGCAAAACTCCCCAAGACACGAAAGGAGAATTGATCGAGGTCAGAATAACCGAGGGCCTATAATTAAAGGCAACTTCGAGAGAACCATCGGTCATCAAGAGGCACCACGCTTATCGGAATACAATTTCAATGTTGATGCGACTACTCTCGTATCAGCTGTCGGTCGCATCAAAGACACTAAGTGACCTCGACCGTTACAATCGGATCTAGCCCAAAGGGATCCCAATCTGATATACAAATATCACAATACTCACAGACATAGAGCAAAAGATTGCCGACAATTAGAGAGGAGGTAGCAAGGTTGCTCGAAAACGGACATCTTCGGGAATTCTGGAGCGACCGAGCGAAGAATCATTTTGGAAATAGAAATAAATAGGCAAGCCAGGAAGAGTCACAACACACGATCAACATGATTATCAATGGAGTAGATACCCCTCAAGGTCCGATGCTGAAACACACCAAGATATCCATCACCAGGGAAAACCGCACTCGAGATTACGCGACGGAAGGGATCTTACATTTTAGCGAGGAAGATGCGGAAGGGATTATGCAACCCCACAATGATGCACTGGTAATATCTATGCTTATACACAAAATTAGAGTAAAATGCGTGTTCGACCCAGGCAGTTCGGCCAATATAATCCGATCATGGGTCGTTGAACAACTCGGCCTGACGGATCGAATTGTTCCTACAGTCCGAGTACTCAATGGGTTCAATATGGCATGTGACACCACCAAGGGCGAAATAACGTTACCGATAAATCCTGCCGGAACCATTCGAGAAACGAAGTTCTGTGTAATCGGAGGGGCCATGAGGTACAACGCTCTATTCGGCAGACCATGGATCCACTACATGAGAGCCGTGCCTTCGATGCTGCACCAAGTGTTGAAATTCCCGTCACCCGATGGAGTTATAACCATTTATGGTGAACAACCAATCGCGAAAGAGATGTTCGCGGTGGAAGAAATAACACCAGCACCAACAGTTCCTTCGCAAAGGGTCGAGAACAAGATAAAATAGCAATCACAGACATCATCTTCGACAAACGTAGATAAACAAACATATGTCGAGGATGACGATTACGGCATACCCAGATCTTTCATTAGCCCCGATGAGTCCGATTCCACCAAATCGATGGTTGAGGAACTCGAGCAAGTCACACTCCGAGAAGACTTTCTCGAACGAAAGGTACATCTAGGCTCGCCCTTAAGCTCCGAGCTTAGGACAAAATTTATCCAATTTATTATATCGAAGATTGCTTCGCTTGGTCCCATCTTGATATAACAGGTATACCGCCTGAGATAATTACTCATAAGCTGAGCCTAGATCAGAAGTTACGATCAGTCAAGCAAAAAAGGAGGCCTCAATCCGAGTTCAAACACGCATTCATCAAGGATGAGGTAACTAAACTTCTAAAAATAGGGTCCATTCGGGAGGTCAAATATCCGAAATGGTTAGCAAACGTAGTAGTAGTCCCTAAAAAAGGAATAAACTAAGAATGTGTGTAGATTATAAGGATTTAAATAAGGCATGTCCAAAAGACTCTTTCCCTTTACCCAACATCGATCGCATGATAGATGCTACCGCTGGCCATGAGACCCTTAGTTTTCTCGATGCTTACTCTGACTATAACCAAATACGAATAGACCCGACTGATCAAGAAAAAATGTCCTTCATCACTAAATATGGCACATACTGTTACAACGTGATGCCATTTGGGTTAAAAAATGCAGGAGCCACTTACCAACGCCTAGTAAACCGAATGTTCGAAAAACAACTAGGAAAAACAATGGAAGTTTATATTGACGACATGTTAGTTAAGTCCCTGCGAGCAGAGGACCATTTGAACCATTTGCAGGAAACATTAGACGTGTTAAAGCAGTACAACATGAAGTTGAACTCAGAAAAATGCACATTTGGTGTGGGCTCGAGCAAGTTCCTCGGTTTCATGGTCTCGAATCGTGGAATCGAGATCAACCTCGAAAAGATCAAGGCTATCGAGGATATCACAGTCATAGATAATTTAAAGGCTGTACAAAAGTTGACAAGCCGTATAGCTGCTTTGGGGCGATTTATTTCAAGATCATACGATAAAAGTCATCGATTTTTCAATATGTTGAAAAAGAGAACAACTTCTCATGGAAACCAGAATGCCAACATGCTTTAGAAGAGCTCAAAAGGTATCTGTCTAGCCCGCCCTTGCTACATACACCGAATATAGGTGAACAACTATACCTTTACCTTACGGTCTGGGAGGTAGCGGTAAGTGGAGTTCTAGTTCGAGAAGAGCAAGGTACGCAATTTCCAATTTATTATGTTAGCAGAACCTTAGGTGAGGCCGAGACTAGGTACCCTCACTTGGATAAATTGGCACTCGCTTTGTTGAGCACCTCCAGAAAACTGAAGCCTTATTTCCAGTGTCATCCCATATGCATTGTAACGACTTACCCATTAAGAAACATAATGCATAAACCCGAGCTCTCCGGCCGATTAGCCAAATGGCTTATCGAAGTAAGCAGGTATGATATTGAATATCGACCCCGAATCGCCATCAAATCTCAGGTGTTGGTAGATTTCGTTGCCGATTTTACACCATCCCTAATACCCGAGGTCGAAAGAGAGCTACTGGCCAGATCGGGGACTCCTTCGGGAGTATGGAACCTGTTCACAGATGGTGCTTTGAACGTGAAGGGATCGGGGCTTGGCATCGTGCTATAGCCCCCAACCGGTAAAACAATTCGACAATCTATCAAGACTGTAAAGTTAACTAACAATGAGTCAGAGTATGAGGCCATGATTGCAGGTTTAGAACTAGCTAAAAGCGTGGGAGCGGAAATAAATAAAGCTAAGTGCGACTCCCTTCTTGTGGTGAATCAAGTCAACAGAACATTCGAGGTCAGAGAAGGACGGATGCAAAGATATTTAGACAAACTACAAGTTACGCTACATAGGTTCAAAGTATGGACCTTACAACACATACCTCGAGAGCAAAACAGCGAAGCCGATGCCCTCGCCAGTTTGGGATCATCGGTCGAAGATGATGAGATCGAATCCGAAAAGGTCGTACAGCTCATGAGGTCAGTAGTGGAAGAAGGCCACGTGTAAATCAATACGATGAGTCTAACCTGGGATTGGAGGAACAAATACACAGAATATCTCAGCTCCGGAAAACTCCCCTCAGATCCAAAAGAATCAAGAACCTTGCGTACAAAGGCGGCTCGATTCTGCCTGTCTGATGATGGAACTTTATTTAGAAGAACGTTCGGCGGCCCCCTCGCGATATGTTTGGGACTAGGTGACACTGAATACATTTTAAGAGAAATTCACAAAGGCACTTGTGGGAGCCACTCCGGTGCCGAACCCCTAATCCAAAAAATAATCAGAGCCGGTTATTATTGGGTCGACATGGAAAAGGACGCGAAGGAGTTTGTTCGAAAATGTAACGAATGTCAAAGGCATGCCCCGATGATCCATCGACTCGTAGAGACGTTACACTGGTCTTATCAGCTGTTCATGAAATGGGGAATGGACATTGTTGGCCTTCTTCCCTACACACCAGGTAAGGCTCAATTCCTTGTTTTTATGACTGATTATTTCTCTAATCCCGACTTAAACTGTACAAGCACTTGAACAAGAATAAAGAAAGATCTCTTGTACCAATATCCTGCCTCCGAGCCCAAGGGCCGTTTTAATTTTCTTTGTTCGATTAAACACTATCCCACTCGGGGACTCATGTGAAAAGTAAATTTATTCGAAGGGGGAATAAGACCTACTAGGCAAACCCCGATCCTTAAAAGGCTAAGGCCATATCGAGTTAATGAAACTCGAAGGGGAATAAGACCTACTAAGGCAAATCCCGATCCTTAAAAGGCTAAGGCCATATCGAGTTAATGAAACTCGAAGGGGAATAAGACCTACTAAGGCAAACCCCGGTCCTTAAAAGGCTAAGGCCATTCGAATAAATGGAACTCAAGGGAAAAACCTACTAAGGCAGATCCCAAACTATAAATGGCCAAGGCCAAATCGAATTAATAGAATTCAAGGGGATAGAAAATTTATCGAGGCAAACCTTCAGTTCTAAGGGTAAGAGTTAAACCAAATCAGCAATGAAAACCATGGAAAGAAAGAAAGGAAAAAGGACTTTTATATATACACACAACAAGATACGATTACAAAAATGGGCATTTCATTACGTAATGTCAAAAGGGAAAAGAAAGGGGTGCCTCATTCTTCAGAGCTCTCGGAACCATCTTTCTCCGAAAAGCTAGCTTTCTGGCTTCGGCCCCGGTCTTTTTGGCATCTTCGACCTCGGTCGATAGATCGAAGCCCCGAGCATGTATCTCCTCGAGGACGAACAGGTGAGTTTGCCTCTTCATGTGATCAACCAAATTCTTTGATTGATCTTGAGCAGCCTCGGCATCGCCCTTATACTGGGCCACCAGCTCATCGGCCTCAACTTTGGTTGCAGCAGCCTTCGATTTTGCCGTATGCGGCTTGCTGGCTAAAGCATCTTGATCCGAGGTGATCACGTCGACTTAGGACTGGAGTTCATCGGTGCTCTTAGTCAGAGCCTCGATTCTCCCTTTTACTTCCCTCAGTTGATCTTCTACTGAAACTAACTAAGCATGGAAGGCCTTTTTTTCTTAAGCCAGCTGATCCATCTTGCTCTTCCACTCATTGGCTGCAGCTATAGCCGTGCTTTCCTTAGATCAGAGTTGGGTGATTTGATCTTGCTGTTGCCCCACCTGCTCGACTAAGCTAGAATTGTCTTTCCGGACGAGATCTAATTCGGTACGAAGGTTCACCATCTCCCCTTCAAGCCGCTTTCAGCGTTCCGATTCTTCCTTGGTGGCGAAAGAAAGCCTCATGATGAAGTACTGAGGCCTGCAAACATGAAAGGAAATATTGCAGTTAGTTAAAGTTTTAAAGTGCAAAACAATGAAAACAAGATAAGGCTTATCAGAAAATTACCCTATTCAATGCTTGCTGAGCTTCGTTGAACAAGTAGGACGCGTCGACTTCGTTCATCTAGGCCTGATCTTCTTCGGTAACCAAACACCGAAGATAGCTGGCCACCCCTACAGGAGCTGAAAGGACCTTAGCATCTTCAGGAATGGCAAAGGATATTATCTGCTTCCGATCAGGGTATGAAATCGGAGCAGGAAACCTATTGACCAACTTCGGACCGAAAGAAACCCCGCTCGTGCCGGTGGATGGACTTTTCTTCGGTACTTCCAGGATACCGAGCCCAAAGGTATCTTCAGCGAATGCCGAATCCATGCCATCGAAGAAACCACGAAAAGGGCCTTCTGATACATGGCCCCCGCCCGGGGAACGTTCTTTTGCTGCTTGGGCCTCGTTGAGTGTCGACTCTGAGAAGGAAGGAGAATCTATCATCTCTATGGGGCCTAAGACTCCCTGTGAAGCCCCCCTTGCATCGGTGGAAGCCCTAGCTCTTGCCCCCATTTTGGAGCCCCCGACTCGATGAAGGTCTGTTTCATCGGCTCTCAGCTCAGGGACTCCCTGTCCTTCAGTTTGGGACGGCTTGCTACCCAAAAAGTCAAAATCCTCATCTCCTTCGGACTCGTCCGTCAATCGACGAAGTGAGTCCGAGGATAGTATTCGGTCATCAATGTTGCTCTTGGGCTTACGAGCTATCCTCTTCTTCGGCCTCTTTTTCTCGGGCTCTGAAGAACTGGGGGCTTTTTTCCTCTTTTTTTCTTTCTCCTGCTTTGAAACAGGGGGCTCCCAGGGAACCTCATCACCAGTGGACGCAGGCCTCACTTCAACATCCTTCGATAAACCTACAAATGAAGAGTAAAACAAATTAGAAATCAATAACCTAAAACTCTAAGTTCAAGCTTAACCTGTCTCACCATGGAGTCGGGCCTCCCATCGGCCCTTCAAGAGCTCACGCCAAGCACGTTCCGAATAGGCTCTCTGGGACACTATTCTTTTGACCCATTCATTCAGATGAGGAATCATGGCCGGCATCCGAGATACAGCTACATCATATGAAACTGGTTAGTAAAGTGACAAAGGAAAAAACATTGAACAAGTTGAGATACGGGATAACACTTACAATTCATGTTCCATTTCTCGGGGAACGACATGTCTTCGGCAGGAATCAGGTCCGATGTCTTCACTCGAACGAATCGGCCTATCCAGCCTTGGCATCGATGCTAGAGAAGGGGGCTTTGCTTGCCCGGCAAGCAAGTTTTATTAATCCCCCTCGAAAAAGTCGGGGACTGTATAACCGTAGAAGGTGATCGATGGTGAAAGGATACCCGTCGATCTTGTCTACAAAAAAGCGAACTATTCTCCTGAAAGAGGGGTGGATCTGACCCAATGTTACTTCGTACCTTTTGCAAAAGGCAACAATAACCGGGTCCAAAGGCCCAACATGAAGGGGTAAGTGTAAACACTCAAATAACCCTCCACGTTGGTTGTGATCGCCTGTTCCGGTGAAGGAACAACCACTCACTTGCTGATCCAATTACAGTCTTCTTTGACCTTGTTAAGGACTTTGTCCGTAATTGAACAAATGTACCTTGTGATCAGTTCACACCGGCCCGGTATCGAAGAGGTCTTATCTACTTTTCTGATTAAACATCCAGTTGGTACAAACGCCTTCAAAGGAGGTTCAACCATGGTTTCCTCAACATCAACAGGTTGAGGATCTTTAGTAGGTTGAGAGGAAGAAGGGGTCTGTCTCTGAGGAACGGATTTAGAGGCCTTCGCCATTGTTGTTGAGAGATAAAGAAGTTAGAAGATGTAGGTGTAAGATAAGAATAAAAGGGAGATCAGTTGCAAGGAAACTTAAAGAAATTGAAGAAGGGAATGATGCAATTGATCAGATAACTTAAACGCCTAAAATTGAAGATGAAGAAGGGAATTTATAACCCCTCAAAAGCGGCGGTTCACGTCCCAAAGCGGCGAAGCATTAATTGGCATGTACTTGATATTGCAGAGGTTTGTCTCAAGTTTGTCTCTGATGAGACATTTTCGATACGTACCACGTACGTCACAGTTCCACCATCATTTACCAGTATAATGATTCGTTTCCTTTGATGGGACGTTTCGACTTCCGTGCCACACGCATCATAAGTATGTCTCCGTTCAACCTAACCAAAATGTTGTAGCTCACATCGTTTTTCGTCATTACTCTCAAAAAAACGAGGGGACTATCTGTATAGGGTCGAACTCGGGACCGCGTACATATGGACAAATCGGGCTCGAGTCTATACGGTTGGTATCAATCGTAATTACTGCTCGGTAAACCGGGGTCGAGGTACCAAAGATCGAAGATCGAGACCGAATAACATCGAAGCGGAATATCGAGGTACCAAAGATCGAAGGTCGAGACCGAACAACATCGAATCAGAATACGAAGCCATGGTGCCCGAGATGAGTCTACCGAGTTCGATTCCGAGAAATGTCCTAGGGTAAGTTATCAAATTTGAATGACGAAAGGACCGGAAATTCAGTGATAAGTAAGCATCTCGGCGGGAATCATGGCATCAATCAATAAGACCGTTAAATCAGCAAATCAAGAGATATTTTACCTTGTAAACAGATTCTTGCCTTGTATAAAAGATTATCCCCACGCTATATAAAGGGGCAAGGTAATTGTTCAAAGGCATCACGAGAATCATCAATACAAAGAAAAGAAAAACAAATTTTATTATTTTATACAATATTTTATTCATCTGATTTCATTTATATTTATTGTTCATCTTGGAAGAATCAGCCTAGGCCAGGATTATTCAAAGCTTGTGATTTGCATCTCTTCTCCATTTATCTATTGACTTTAATTTCCGTTATGCTATTCGTTACTTGTATCAAATAGAATCACATATCCTTAAAACCACATATAAATTTAATTGTTATCCGAAATTTAGGGTAAACACATACACAATCTCCTCGGCTATTTCAGTGATTTTTCCAGACTTCTCCTCCACATAATGCAATGTTACGCTATTTGGGTGCTTGTCTAAAAGATCAAGGATTACTCTAACCCTAGCTGTGCTAGGACTCGATTTGGATTGTGTAGCCTTATCAATAGCAATAGGCTTCCCAGCAGCAGTAGCTATTGACACTTTTTGCAAGGAGTTTTGGAGATAAATTCAGCAAGGAAATCCATACGGCTGCCATAGAAGTTTCTTCTCTAGGATTAAATCCAAGTGTCCATGGAAACACCCTAAGCTGATGATCATCTCCATTTTATGGTAAATAATTAACTGCCCTAGATATCAACGTAACAAAATCTTCATAAACATTAAAACACAACAACAATTGCCGACAAACAATCCGTCCAACAAAATAATTACCTTTGACGCCAAGGTATTTGGGTAGTAAACCTCTCCAAACCTTTAATTCTGGAGCATTTTGATTGATTTTAACAACTATAGCCTAATGTAATCGTTCCTCTATGGAAAAATCTGCTCGCTCCTCCATAGTATACTGTATAATTGGAATTCCATGCACAATCTCAATAGGTTTCAGCTTTGTTTTTGTTAAGTTTTGTGTTGTATAACTGGAAACTAGTAGTGTGGCATAGGAAATAGGTTTAGAAGTTGTCTCTCCCTCACTTTCAATCTGGGGAGAGCTGCGCATCCATGGTAGCCTCTTCTACTCCATGTCGCCCAAGAAAGAGAGGAGAGAGGAGAGAGCATTTTTTTCCAAGCGTCTTTTGGAGTTCAGGGTTTTCTTTTGGCAAATCCCGACTACCTAATCTTCGGAGCAGCTGGCTCAGGTTTATATCCGTGATATTGTCCGACATCATGATATGCCGGTATCTATCATCTATGACAGGGGTACGCAGTTCACCTCGCTTTTCTGGAATGTTGTACAGCGTGAGCTAGGCACACAAGTTGAGCTGAGTACAACATTTCACCCTTAGATGGACGGACTGTCTGAGCACACTATTCAAATATTGGAGGATATGCTTCGCTCCTATGTTATGGATTTTGGGGGTGCTTGGGATCAGTTCTTGCCACTTGCAGAGTTTGCCTACAACAACAACTACTAGTCAAGTATCCAGATCGCTCCATATGAGGCTCTATATGGGAGATGGTGCCGTTCTTTAGTTGGGTGGTTTGAGCCGGGAGAGGCTAAGTTATTAGGCACAGATCTAGTCCGAGATGCTTTAGAGAAGGTCAGGATGATCCAGGATGAGCTTCATACAACCCAATCGATGCAGAAGAGTTATGCAGATCGAAAGGTTCGTGATGTTGCATTCATCGTTCGATAGCGAGTCTTACATCGGGTTTCACCCATGAAGGGTGTGATGAGGTCCGAGAAGAAGGGAAAGTTGAGCCCTAGGTATATCGGACCTTTAGAGATCCTTGAGAGGATTGGAGAGGTGACCTACAAGCTTTCCTTGCCACTTAGTTTATTTGCGGTTCATCCGGTGTTCCATGTCTCTATGCTCCAGAAGTATTAGGGTGATCTGTCTCATGTTCTAGACATCAGCACAGTCCAGTTGGATGAGGATTTGACTTATATTGTGGTGCCTATGGCTATCTTGGACCTACAGGTCCGAAAGTTGAGATCAAAGGATATTGCTTCAGTGAAGGTTCAATGGAGGTGTAATCTGGTCGAGGAGGCAACCTGGGAGACCGAGCATGACATGCAGAGTCCTTGTCCTCATCTATTCACCACATTAGGCATGTCTTTATGCACGTTCGAGGACGAACGTTTGTTTTAAGAAGGGGAGACTATAACGACCCGGCCGGTCATTTTGTATAATTGTACCCCGTTACCCATTTTATTGCTTCACACATGTGTGTTTATGTTTTAGGGCTTGTGGGGTTGATTATTTTCGTTCCGAGAAGCTTTCGGGTTGATTTGGACCCTTGATTCTCGACACCAAACTTTGACTTTTGTTAAAACAACCCCGGAATTGTGTTTTTATGACTCCGATAGCTTTGTATCATGATTTCGGACTTGGGCGTACGCCTGAATTTAATTTTGGAAGTCCGTAGGTTGACTTGTGTTGATTTACCGAAATTTGGCAATTTTAAGTTAAAAAGTATGACCGTAGGTTGACTTTAACTAGCGAGGTTGAAATTTTATTTTGGGACTTGGAATAGGCCCTTTATGACATTTAGAACTTGTCTGCAAAATTTGGTGTCGTTTGAAGTTTTGGAAGGTTTCAGACGCTTAGCTGTAATTCTAGAAGTTCTTGATGAAAATCATACGTTTTGGTGTTCAATTCGTAGTTTTAGATGTTATTTTTGTGTTTTGATCACGGGATCGAGTTCTTATGATGGTCTTAGACTTGTGTGTATGTTTGGTTTGGAGTCCCGAGGGCTTAGATGAGTTTCAGACACGTTCCGGAAGTGTTTTGTGCTGGAAATATGTAGAAACTGATGTATGGTGCTCTGGTGTCACAAATGCGAACACTAGGCTCGCATTTGCGAAGATGACATGTGTTGGGCCTTTGTCGCAAATGCAACCTCACCTTTGCATTTGCGAAGCCAGCAGAATTTGGTCATGTTCGTAATTGCGAACTATTTGTCCGCTTTTGCGTTATTTCCCTAGTTTGCAATTGTGAAGGCTTTATCGCAATTGCGATGTATGTTGAGCTTGTCAGGGTTCGCAAATGCGAGCCCTGGTCGACAGTTCGAACACTGTGTCTCAAATGCAACATCTGCAGCTTGTTAACTGGCTGGGAGACAGGAATTTTGAGTTTATTCTCTCATTTTTGAACCCTAGACTTGGTAGGAGACGATTTGGAGAGGGGATTTTCTTCAACAAACCTTGGGTAATTGATTTTGATCTATTTCTAATCATATTCCATCACCATTTCTTAGATTTTAACATCAAAATCATGTCAATCAAAGTAGCAATTTGTGAAACTTTGCCAAGTTTTCAAAAAAATCGAAATTTAGTTTTGGAGTCGATTTTGATCGGATTTTGAAACTAATCACATATATGAACTTGTGGGGTCATGGGTAGATGGAATCTACCATTGGATTTGGGTTTTGACCGAGCGAGCCTCGGGTTGGCCTTTGTTGACTTTTTAGAAAAAGTGTAAAGATCTTACCTTTGTCTATTGCAATTGAATTCCCAGCATTGTTTGATGATATTGGGACAATTTTGGTTAGATTTGAGCCTTGTGGAGGCGGATTTTATGGGAAAAGCTATTTTCGAGTGTTGAATTGGCCTAGTTAAGGTAAGTTTCCTGCCTAACTTCGTGTGGGGGAACTACCTCTTAGAATTGGTATTTGTTTGATTCAATTGTGCTAAGTGAAATCCGTGTACGCAAGGTGACGAGTGGGTACACAGGTTGTATGTAGTATTTGACCAGTTTAGGCTACATAGACTATTTCCATGCTTTAATTGAAAAGCCGTATTATGTTCTAAATTCTCATAGTCACATTATCCTTAATTGTGTTAGAGTATCTTTAAATGCCTTAGATGAACTTGTTGTCTCCTTTATTGTTACATGCTACCTTTTCATCGTTAATTTTCATTGTTTTATCCCTTTACTTGTTTATTTCCATTATTTGAGACTCATTGTTCAATATTATTTCCTTAATTATGAGTTAGTCTTATCTAATATCATTGCTATACATTATTTTCTCATTGTTGAGTTATTTGGAGTTAAAGTTGTGAAAGTCGTTAATATGTTGAAGCGATGTTGGTTATTGTTGAAACATCTATCCTATTGAGCATTTTTTATCCATTGTTATTGTTGAAATTCTTGTATACATTGTGGTGGAGCAACGGGCTATTGATGTGGAAACATTGATGTTGTTGTTGTTGGCAAGTTGTGAAATGTGGGCACTTCTGGTGCGAATTGTTATTGTGATATGATATTGACGTGCATGCGGCGGTATAAGGCTTGGATTGATGTGCATGTAGCGGTATAAGGTGGGACTTATGTGCGTGTTGCTTGTAGGGAAATGTAAAGCCATGCAGCGTCATAAGGTGGCTAAAGTGCGTGTAGCTATTCGAAAAAACTATTTTCAAATGTAAGGCTCACGCGACAGTATAAGGAAAGATTTTGATTGAAATTGAGAAATGTGAATACGAGGCGGTACCTCGGTTATGATTCTTGATTATACGAGGCGGTACCTCGGTTTGATTTCATTATACACGAGGCGGTACCTCATTGTGTTTCTTGATGTTTGTTTCATGTTGCAAAATGTTGTGGAAGGAATGTTTCTTGTTGCTTTATTCTCATTTATTTTAGCAGTTGTAGTCCGTATATGATCATTGTAGCACTTTAGTTGCTTCTTTTATGCTATTTCTATTGTTAATTTCCGGTACTAGTTCTTGCTAATATCTTGTTTAGTATCAGTTATTCTTCGCTTTCATTATTTATCCGTATTACATTTTTATACTGTCTATTTTATATCCTAGTAGGTGTCTTGACGTGGCCTCGTCACTATTCTACTAAGGTTAGGCTTGATACTTACTGGGTACCGTTATGGTGTACTCATACTATGCTTCTGCACATCTTTTGTGCAGATCCAAGTACGCCTGCTCGTGTCGATCGTTAGAGGTTGTTGTAGCTGCTGGTTGGGAGACTTCAAGGTATACCTACTTCACGTACGCAAGCCTCAGAGTCACCTTCCCTATTTTAGTTCGTGTTGCATTTTCTTTCGAGCAATGATGTAGTAGTACTCTAGTTGTATTTTGTAGAGCTTATGACTCAGTTCCACCAATTTTGGGGTGTGTATTGTGAGATTCTGTTTTCAGAAGGCCTTATCTATTATTCAGTGTTTTTCGATGACTTGTTAGTTTATATCTGTTTAGTTATCATTATTTGTTACACTTACCTAGTCGTAGAGACTATGTGCCATCACGATATCCTTCTGACTTGCCTTATAAAAAAAGGACCAAGATACAACACAAGCAAGGACAGTACTCCGCTCCGAAATATCCAATCTCAACAACATATGGGCTAACGCCTAAACATCCATGGCTAAAGATCTCTCCATAGCTGGAATAAATACTAAGCTTCCCATATTCTCCGCCTTTCTGCTCAAGGCATCTACAACCATATTAGCCTTCCATGGATGATAGAGAATAGTGATATCATAATCCTTCAATAGCTCCAACCATCTCCGCTGCCTCAAATTCAATTCTTTTTGTTTAAATAGACATTGGAGACTCCGATGATCCACATACACCTCACAAGACACACTATAAAGATAATACCTCTAAATAATGAGCGCCTGCAAAATAGCTGCCAAATCCAAATCATAGAATAGATAGTTCTTATCATGGGGATTCAACTAGCGAGATGCATAGACAATCACCCTACCGTCCTGCATCAACACATGCCCAAGACTAACCCGAGAAGCATCACAATAAATTATATATGATCGCAATCTCGAGGCAAAACCAAAATCGGAGCTGTAGTCAAGGGAGTCTTGAGCTTCTGAAAGCACTCCTTACACTAGTCATACCACCTGAATGGAGCACCCTTTTGGGCTAATTTAGTCAATGGAGCTGATATAGATGAGAACCCCTTCACAAACCGACAGTAGCACCCAATCAATCTTAGAAACTCATGATTTTAGTAGTGGTAGACGGTCTGGGCCAACTCTGATTTGCTTCAATCTTCTTCGGATCCACCTTGATCCCCTCACTAGACACCACGTGGCCTATGAACGCCACTGAATCCAGCTAGAACTCACTCATAGAGAACTTGGCATATAACACCTTCTCCATCAATACTTGTAGCACAACCCTCAAATTCTGCTTGTACTCTCCCTACTGCAGTAATACACCAATATATCGTCAATGAATAAAATAAAGAACCCAAATAAGGTTAAAACACACTATTCATCAAATGTATGAATGATGTTGGGGCATTGGTCAATCCAAAAGACATAACCAAGAATTCATATTGCCGATAACGGGTCTTAAAAGTCGTCTTAGGAATGTCTGAAGCCTTGATCTTCAACTGATGATAACCCGATCTCAGATCAATCTTGGAGAACACCCTAGCACCCTGAAGTTGATCAAATAAATCATCAACACGCAGTAGTGGATACTTATTCTTGATGGTAACCTTGTTAAATATGCTAGTAGTTAATGCACATCCTCATGGAACCTTCTTCCTTCTACATAAATAGCACTGATACACCCCAAGTTGACACACTAGGTTTGATGAAACCCTTATCCAACAACTCTTGCAACTGTTCCTTCAATTCCTTTAACTCCGTTGGTGCAATGCGATTGTAACGAACCTACTGGCCATATTGTGTATTTGAGGCTCGTTTTCCCTATTGAAGCTTCCCGTATGTGTATTTTTGGTTCTATGATTTGCCGGGATGGTTGGTTTCATTTTGGGATGTTTTGGAATGATTTAGATCCATTGGTTCTTGGTTTAGAGGCGTAAGTTGGAAATGTTGACCGAGGTTTGACTTTTGTGAAAATGACCACGAAAGGTGTTTTGATGGTGATAATAGGTTTTTATAGTGATTTTGGACTTAGGTCTATGCTTCTAATTATATTCGGAGGTTCCTAGACTGATTTGGCTTGTTTTGCCAAAAGTTGGCATTTTGAAGGATTAGAAATTTCCTAAGTTTGACTGTCGGCTGACTTTATGGCTATCAGGTTAGAATTTACGTTTTGAGACTCGGGATAGGTCCAATGTTTCATTTGGAAATAATTTCCAGTTGGTTTGATAGAAATTAGACGTTTGGTTGTGTTTCTAGCGATTCTTGAGTTCATCGTGATTTTTCGTGTGTTTTGATGTCCTATTCATAGTTTCGGGTGTTATATTGGTGTTTTGATCGTGCCAATGAGCTTGTATGACATTTTTAGACTTGTGTGGATGTTTGGTGTGGAGCCCTAAGGGTTCAGATGAGTTTTGGATGTGTTTCAGATTGATTTAGACATGTCTTATAGTTGCTGGTGCTGGGCAGGTGTTGCAGGTCCCTCAATGCGAGACACTATTCGCATTTTCGGAACTTGCATTTGCAAGTTGGGAGTCTCATTTGCAAGGTGGGCAGGAAGGCTGTCAGGTTCGCTTTTGCGAACTATTGATCACATTTGCGATCAGGCACCTGGGCAAGGGAAGGTAGCATTTGTGATCAATTGATTACTTTTGCGGAGGGGAAAGACTTCGCAAAAGCGAAGTCCTTGTCATATGTGCGACATACCCTGAGTTCAGAAGGCATCGCTTTTGCGAAGCAATCTTCGCATTTGCAATCCCCAGGTAGCATTTGTCACTTCTACAGCTGAACAAAAGGGTTGAATTTTGGGACTTAAGTTCATTTATCACATTTTAGGACCCTAAACTCGGTGGGAGGCGATTTTCAGGAGAGATTTTTATAGCAAACTATTGGGTAAGTTATCTCTATCCAATTTCAATTATTACATGATTTTTTATGAGATTAACATCTAATCCAAGGAATTTGAAGAGAAATTTTGGGAAATTTTGACTTTGTTTTGAAAAATGAAAATTTGAGAATTGAAATGGACTCAGATTTGAAAACAAAGCACATATATGAGCTCGTGGGGTTATGGGTAGTCGAGATCTACTCTTGGGCTCGGGTTTTGACTGGGCAAGCCGGGGTTGACTTTGTTGACTTTTCGGGAATCGTGTAAAGATCTTAACTTTAATTATCGGAATTGGTTTCTTTTGCATTATTTGATGATATTATGTCATTTTTGGTTAGATTTGAGCCATTAAGAGGAGAATTTTAATGGAAAAGCAATTTGGAGTGTTGATTTGGCCAAATTGAGGTAAGTATCTTGCCTAACTTTGTATGTAAAAAATTAACTTGTAGGATTTGGTCTAATAGCATTATTTGAATTAAGTGAAAGATGTGTACATGAGGTGACGAGTGTGTGCATGAACTTGTTTTTGGTATTAACCAGTTTAGAGTATTAGGTTATTTACATGCATTGAATTGAAGTTGTTATTACATTTAATATCTCTCATGTTGAGTTATTCTTCTGTTTCAATGTGTTATTATAGAAATTCTTGTGCACATTGTTATTGAGCCGTGAGCTATGCATCGTTGTGATAATGGTATTGTTGTTTTGGCAATGTTGTGGCATATGGGCACGTATGGTGCGATATGATTATTGTGTTGTGATGAGATGCGCATACGGCGAGATAAGGGAGATTCATGCGCCTGTTACTAGTAAGGGATATTACTTCATTTGAAGGATACACGGCGAGATAAGGGGGCTAAAGCGCGTGAAGCTATTTCGTAAAAATATTTTTAAAATAGATGTAAGGATCACACGATGTTATAAGGAAGATTCGTGATTTATGACTTGTGATATGTGGTTAGAGGTGTGGTGCCTCTAGGTGATTCTTGTTGTAATCCAATGTTTGGACGGCTTGATTATTTGGACTGTCATTTGCTTTCCTTAGTGGATTTCACTTGTATTTTAACTATTTTCTGTTAATTTTGATGCTTTATCACTTGTTTACTCCTTTTTGCCATTTATTGGTTTTACTTTCCATTGTTAGATATAATATTCTTTCCATTGTTAGCTTTATGTTAATATTCTTTCCGTTGTTAGCTTTATATTAATATTTTGTACAGGTTTTATGTTTTGTACAGTCACTACTCCACCGAGATTAGTCTTGATACTTATTGGGTACCGTTGTAGTGTACTCATACTATGTTTCTGCACATTGTTATGCAGATCTAGGTACCTCATAGCGTGCCGGATGTTAGATAGCTATTGAGTTACTAAGGAGACTTCAAAGTATACCTGTCATTCGGCTCGCAGGCCTCGGAGTCACCTTCTGTTGTCTTTCATTAATATTGTCATTTGAATTCCAGAACTGTGTGGTATGTAGAGATTTGTAATGTATTTTAGTAGAGCTTATGACTCGGTACTACCAGTTTTGGGGTTGTATGACTATTGTTCGATTTCAACTATGTTATTTCATTTATCAGTTTAATGTTTAAACAGTTAAGTTGGTTATTTTTATTAAATCTCATCATGCGTTAGGCTTACCTAGTCTTAGAAGCTAGGTGCCATCATGACCCTAAAGGTGGTATTTTGGGGTTGTAACAAGTTGGTATCAGAGCTTTAGGTTCATTGGTGCAACGAGTCGTAAGAAAGTTTAGTAGAGTTTTAAGGATCGGTACGGAGACGTTTGTCCTTATCTTCGAGAGGCTATGAAGCTATTAGGAAATTCCACTTCTTTTATTCTTTATCGTGCGTATTTGTTGATTTCGGAATCTGAGCCTTTGTATTCTTATTCTCTCACAGATGGTGAGCACGCGCCCTGCTGGATCGACTGAGCTTACACTCGTGTCCCCTACTAGAGCTGCGAGAGGCCGGGGCTGAGGTAGAGGCACAGAAGGGGGACGTACCACAGTTAGGGCACCTGTTAGAGTAGCGACAGAGGAGCCACCGGTAGCTCCGGTTAGGGGCAGGCACTTGAGGTGCCTGTTGCTATCCCAAGACTTCAGGAGACCTTAGCATATTTTTTGAGCATGTTCGGTACTTTAGCTCAGGTGGGATTGATTCCAGTTGCACCAGCTACTTCTCTGGTTGGGGGAGGAGCTCAAACTCCCGTCGCCCGTACTTCATTACAGGGTCCATGTTGATGAGGTTCTGGGTGTTATGCCAGGACAACCTGTTATCGTGGTTCAGCCTAAGGTCAGGCTAGTGGCATCAGAGGAGGAGCATAAGAGGCTTCAGAAGTTCAAGAAGCATGATCCTCCTACTTTCAATGGCACAGTTTCTGAGGATGCATAAGATTTTCTAGACCAGTGTCACCGTATTTTCTGCACCGTGGGCATCGTGGAGGTGAGCTGGGTCGCCTTTACTATATTTCAGCTGACGGGGATGGCATATAAGTGGTGATAGTCTTATGAGGAGGGTAGGCCAGCAGATGCAGAGCCACTTACTTGGGCTCAGTGTTCTGATATATTTTTGAGGGAGTTAGTCCCACAGACCCTTGGGATGCGTGGCGCACAGAGTTTGAGTAGTTGTGTTAGGGGACTATGACTGTGTCAGAGTATGCCATGAGGTTTAGCGAGTTATCCCACCATGCACCTGCTTTGGATTCTAGAGTCAGAGAGCGAGTCCATAGATTTATGGAGGGGCTCAGTTATGGTTTTAGATTTAGTACGGCACGGGAGTAAGAGACTGATACTCCATTTCCGAAGGTTATGGAGATCACTCGGATGTTGGGGAGCATGCATGGCATGGGGAGGGAGGATAGGGAGGCCAAGAGGCCTTAAGATTTTAGAGGATTCAGTGCTTCCTGCTCTACAGTTTCATCTCGTCATTGCAGAGGTTATGTCAGTCGACCAGTCCATTATGCACTTTAGGCTACTCGTAGTGCACCAGCCGTTCAGAGACCTCAAAGCGCCCATTTTGCTCAGCCACTTTCCAGTGTACGTCCTGCACGGGGTGCCTTCAGCAATCATTCTATTCGACCATGTCAGACATAATTCTAGCAATAATTCCCATAGAGAGGTTGTTTCGAGTGTGGTGATACTAGGAATATTGTGAGGGATTGTCCCAGACTTAGGAGGGGTGCACCCCCACAAGGTTCACAGGCTATGGTTATCGCTATAGTTGCTACTTCACCTGCACAACCAACTAGGATTGGAGGACAGGCGGATAGAGGTTGTCATAGAGAGGGCGGCCATGCCCGTTGATGCTTTTCCAGGTAGGACTGAGGCTGTTGCAAAAGATGTTGTTATGATAGGTATTGTTCCTATCTATCACAGGGATGCATCAATTTTGTTTGATCAGGGTTCCACTTACTCGTATGTGTCATCTTGCTTTGCTTCATATTTGGATATGTCTCATGATTCTTTGTGTGCCCCTGTTTATGTGTCTACGTCTCTTGGTGATTCTACTATGGTAGACCACGTCTATCGGTCATGTTTGTTCACTATTGGGGTTTATGAGACTAGGGTGGACTTTTTGTTGGTGGATTTTGCCGTGATATTGTGCATGGATTGGTTGTCGTCCTATCACGCTATTCTGGATTGCCACGCCAAAATCATGATATTGGCTATGCCGGGTTTACATTGATTGGAGTGATGGTACATTGGATTATGTTCCTAGTAAGGTGGTGTCCTTTCTAAAGGCACACCAGATGGTTGAGAGTGGGTGCTTGGCATATTTAGCCTTTATGAGGGATGTCGGTGCTGATACTCCTATCGTTGTGTCAGTTCTGGTCGTGAGAAATTTCCTAGATGTGTTTCCAGCAGACCTACCGGGTATGCCACCCAATAGGGATATCAATTTTGGTATTGACTTGGTGTCAGGAACTCATTCCATCTCTATTCCACCATATCATATGGAACTAGTGGAGTTGAAGGACCTAAAGGAACAACTTCAGGAGTTGGTTAATAAGGGTTTTATCCGACCGAATGTCTCGCCTTGGGGTACTCCAGTTCTATTCGTGAAGAAGAAAAACAGCTGTATGAGGATGGGTATTGACTACAGGCAGCTGAACAATGTTATAATGAAGAACAAGTACCCACTGCCATGTATTGATGATTTGTTTGATCAGTTCAAGGTGCTCGGGTATTCTCGAAGATTGACTTGAGATTGGGGTACCATCATTTGATGATTCGAGATTCAGATATTTCAAAGACAGCTGTCAGAACCCGCTATGGTCATTATGAGTTTTTGGTGATGTCTTTTGGGCTGACCAATGCCCAACCAGCCTTTATGTTCTTTATGTTGGCCCAGATCGTCTTCTGCTACTGAGATCTGGAGTTTTCTAGGCTTGTACAGGTACTATTGCCATTTCTTGGAGGGGTTTTCCATCCATCGCAGATCCTTTGACTAGATTGACCAGAAGGGTCCCCCATTCAGGTGGTCCGATGATTATGCGGAGAGCTTTCAGAAGCTCAAGATTGCTTTGACCACAACTCCAATTATGGTTTTTCCTTCAGCATCGGGTTCTTATACATTTTATTGTGATGCTTCCAAGATTGGCATTGGGTGTGTATTGATGCAGGAGGGTAGTGATTGCTTATGCTTTACGTCATTTGAAGCCCCATGAGAAAAACTACCTAGTACATGATTTAGAGGTTGGAGCCATTGTTCATGCGCTGAAGATTTAAAGGCACTATATCTATTGGGTGTCTTGTAAGGTGTTCACAGATCACAGGAGTGTACAACACTTATTTAAGCAAAATGATCTAATCTTTAGGCAACGAAGGTGGTTAGAGCTACTAAAGGACTATGCCCATTCTTCATCATCCTAGGAATGGTAATGTGGTGGCCGATGCCTTGAGTAGGAAAACCAAGAGCATGGGTAGTCTTGCTTTTATTTCAGTTGGGGAGAGGCCATTAGCTTTGGATGTTCAGGCTTTGGCCAACATGTTCGTGAAATTGCATTTTTCAGAGCCTAGCTGGTTTCTTGCTTGTGTGGTTTCACGGTCTTCTTTGTTTGAACCCATCAAGGCGTGTTAGTATGATGATCCCCATTTTGATTGTCCTTAAGGATATGGTGCCCTTGGGATCTTGATTGCGACTGTCAAGACTGTTTCGAAGACCCAGAGGGAGAATACAAAAGAGAAAACTTAGCTCTCAAAAAAGCCAAATCCAAATCCAAGAAAAAGAAGAACACCACTGAAAAACAATTCCGAGCCAGTAATGACAGTTGTGGTTAAGATTGCATTTGATGCAGTATTGAAATCCTTGAAATGCGGCACCCATTGATCTTCAGGGAAAACAGCAGGATTTATGAGTGAGGATGCAGCTCCGGTGTCAATGAATGCAATAACTCGAGCTGGTTTATCCCATTTGGATGTATAGACCTTGAGTTCTACTTGAGGAACAACTGTGAGGGCATTGATCTCTTCTCGGGCCTCGATCACTGGTTTTGAAATTTGGTACTGATCATTGCCTTGATCTTCATAGATATCGAGAGAGAATATAGTTTCTTCATTGGGTTCATCGTCCACAGAGAATATAGATTCAAGGTCCTCCTCTTTTGCAAGATGTATGCCAGTGTAATCTTCAATTTCTTCAAGGAGTTTGACAGATCTTCTTGATTGAGGACAGTTTTTTGCGAAATGTCCAATCTTATGGCAAATAAAGCATCTGTCTTTCTTGTGAAAATTTCCTGGCCTTCTGCGTCTGAAATACTTTGTGCGTCTTTTGGATCTGATGATGGGGTGTTGAGGATGCAGAGTCATATTTGTGTGCCCATTATGGATGGGTTGCGTGAGTTGATTCTTGAGGCTGCTCATAGTTTGCGGTATTCCATTCATCTGGGTGCCGCAAAGATGTACTAGGATTTGAGGCATCACTACTGCTGGAGGAGAATGAACAGAGATATTATGGAGTATATGGCTCGATGTTTGAACTGTTTGCAGATGAAGTACGAGCATTAGAGGCTAGGTGGCTTGCTTTAGAGACTTGATATTCTGGAGTGCAAGTGGGAGGGTATTATCATAGATTTTGTAGTTGGACTTCCATGAACCTTGAGGAGATTCGATGTAGTGTGGTTCATTGTGGATAGACTGACCAAGTCGACATACTTTATTCTAGTCAGGACTACTTACTCTTTAGCGTAGTTGACCAGGATTTATCTTAGTGAGATTGTTTGTCTTCATGGTGTGTCGGTGTTCATTATCTCTGATCAAGGCATGCAGTTCATACTGTATATTTGGAGAGCGGTGCAGCGTGAGTTGGGCACACAAGTCAAGTTGAGTACACCATTTCATCCCTAGATGGATAGACAATGCGAGTGCACTAGTCAGATCATGGAAAACATGCTATGTGCTTGTGTTATTCATTTCAAGGGTTCATGGGATCATTTCCTACCCTCGTGGAGTTTGCCTACAACAACACCTATCAGTCGAGTATCCATATGGCTCCATACGAGGCCTTATATGGGAGGCAATGTCATTTTCCAGTTGGATGGTTTGAGCCTGGGGGGGCTAGGTTGTTGGGCACTAATTTGGTTCGAGATACTTTGGAGAAGGTGAAGTTGATTCAGGATCGGCTTCCTACAATGTAGTCCAGGTAGAAGAGTTATGCTACTCAGAATGTTCGTAATGTGGCATTCATGGTGGCTGAGAGGGTCCTGATTAGAGTTTCGCCCATGAAGGGTGTGATGAGGTTCGGGAAGAAGGGCATGTTTTGCCCTCGGTATATTGGTCCTTTAGTGAGTGCATGAGGTGGCCTACATACTTACATTGTCACCCAGCTTATCAAGAGTTCGCCCGGTGTTTCATGTTTCCATGCTCCGAATGTACTAAGGTGATCCGTCTCATTATTATATTTCAATTCAATCTTGTTGGGCAAGGATTTGACCTATGTTAAGGAGCCAGTGTATGTGTTTGACAACCATGTTTAGAAGTTGAGGTCAAGAACATTCCTTCAGTGAAGGTTCAATAGAGAGCTTAACTGATCGAGGAGGCAACTTGGGAGACCGAGCATGATATGCATAACCGTTAACCTCATCTTTTTGACACTTCAGCTATGTCTCAATACTCATTCGAGGACGAGCATCTGCTTAAGAGGGGAAGAATGTAACATCCTGGCCAGTCGTTTTGTGTATTTGAGCACCGTTTTCCCCTTTTTAGCTTCCAGTATGTGTGGTTCTAGGACTTGCAGGGATGGTTGGTTTCGTTTAGGGGAAGTTTTGGAATGATTTAGATCCATTGTTTTTTAATTTAGAGGCTTAAGATGGAAATGTTGACCGAGGTTTGACTTTTATCGAAACAACCCCAGAACGGAGGTTTGATGGTTACAGTTGGTTCAAATAATGAATTTTGACTTAGGAATTTCGTAATTGTATTCGGAGGTTCGTAGATTGATTCGACATTTTTTTCAGAAAGTTGGCAATTGAATGCTTAGAAATTTTCTAAGTTTGACTGTAGGTTGACTTTATGGCTATCGGGTTCCAATTTGGGTTTTGGGACTTTGGTCCGTTTTGTCATTAGGAACTTGTATGCAAAGTTTGGTGTCATTCCGATTTGGTTTGATAGGAATCAGTCGTTTGGTTGTGTTTCTAGCGATTCATGAGTTTATTGTGATATTCTGTGTGTTTTGGTGTCCTTTTTGTAGTTTCGGATGTTATTTTGGTATTTTGATCACACGAGCGAGTTCTTATAATTTTTTAAGGTTTGCGTGGATATTTGGTGTGGAGCCCGAGGGCTCGGATGAGTTTCAGACATTTTTCGCATTGGTTTGGACATGTTTTATAGTTGCTGGTGCTAGGCAGGACTTGCAGGTCTCGCAAATGCTTAGACACTGTTCGCATTTGCAATGTGGGCTGGGAGGCTGTCAGGTTCGCCTTTGCAAACTATTAATCGCATTTGCGATCAGGCACTTGGGCAAGGGAAGGTCGCATTTGCGATCAATTGATCGCTTTTGCGGAGGGGGTAGACTTCACACATGTAAATTCCTTATCCCCTGAGTTCAACAAGCGTTACTTTTGCAATGCAATCTTTGCATTTGCGAACCCCAGGTCGCATTTACAACTTCTGTAGCTGAAGAAAATGGTTGAATTCCCGGACATAGCTTCATTTATCGCATTTTAGAACCCTAGACTCAGTGGGAGGCGTATTTGAGGAGAAATTTACATGCTAAAATATTGGGTAAGTGATTTGATCCAATTTCAATTATATTACATGATTGTTTATAAGATTTCACATCTAATCCAAGGAATTTGAAGAGAAATTTTGGAAAATTTTGACTATGTTTTGAAAAATAGAAATTTGAGAGTCGAAATGCACTCGGATTTGAAAACAAAGCACATATATGGAATCGTGAGGTTATGGATAGTCGAAATCTACCCTTGGGCTCGGGTTTTGACCAGGCGATCCCAATGTTGACTTTTTTGACTTTTGAAAAATTGTCTAAAGATCATAACTTTAATTATCAAAATTGGTTTCTCTTCCATTGTTTGATGATATTAAGTCTTTTTTGTTAGATTTGAGCCATGCGGAAGCGAATTTTAAAGGAAAATCTATTTTTGAGTATTGATTTAGCCTAATTAAGGTAAGTATCTTGCCTAACTTGTGTAGAGGAAATTACCCTGTAGGATTTGGTCTAATTGCATTATTTGAATTATGTGAAAGACGTGTATATGAGGTGATGAGTGTGTGCACGGGCTTATTTGTGCTAATTGACTGATTTGGACTCTTAGGTTATTACATGCATTGAATTGAAGTTGTTGTTAAATTTAATTTCTCTCATTGTTGAGTTAATCTTCCGTTTCATTGTGTTATTGTAGAAATTCTTGTACACATTGTTGTTGAGCCATGGGCTATGTATCGTTTTGATAATGGTATTGTTGTTTTGGCAATGTTGAGGCATATGGGAACGTGTGGTATCAGATGATTGATCTTTTCTTTAAACTTAAGACTTTTGTATGATTTTGTGGAAAAACTAAGGCATTTATTGAGATTATTGGCATATTTCAGGTTATCATCCACTTTCGAGGCCTTTCGGACCTCTAAAGCTTCAAGCATTTCTCTCATTTGTGAGTTTAACCTTTCAAGCGCCAAGTCATTTTGGAGACTAGCTTCTAGAAGATCCTCCAAGGCTTTTTGCTCTTTGTTTTCTCCTATAAGTAGGCATTCCATCATGAGCTTGAACTCTCCATTTTGACTATGCTTAACTTTTTTCACTTTCATATCCCTATAATTATCATCACAAAAAGTAGAATCATCATAGTGGGGGCTCGGGGAAGGGATGGAGAAATAATCACAATTAGCTCAATGACCATTTTGACCACCGCACCTATCACATATACTCCACTCATGGGTTTGAGATTGTTTGCACAATCTGCCCTCGGGAGAATTTAAATAATTTTGCCATGAGTATGGTCCTCCACAATAATTACAAGGGTCATCAAAGTATGAACAACTACCATCCGACCAATTTTCATTATGTGATGCCATTTTTTTAAACAAAAAAATACAAGAAACAAACAAGAAAAATAAACAAAGATAAGAAAAATAATTACACAAATATTCACAAGTTTAGACCAAAGCACGTACACTTACTTCCTAAACGTGTTCGCATACCTTCCTTCCGTATGCTCTCTACATGGGTTTCAAAGACGATTAACATCCCCGGTACGAAATCAAGAAGCGATAACATTAGAACGATCCCTACAACGTAAGTATCATTATACCGCCTAACTTTTTCTTCATAGTTTGAGTTTCGGAAGGTACTTCATAGTTGAGAAAACACCTAATTTTTGTACTTAAGCTTTTAAAATGTCAAGGAAGGTTGATAAATTTGTTTCCTAATATTTAGATCTCACGGGACGGTGATCGGAAGCCGTGAGTTTAATTTATTCCACTTTTAGCGAAAGGTTTTGTAGTCCACACGTGTTGGCCTCTTGTGCTGCTGATTTATGGAGTTACGAAGGATAAAAGGCATGGAGAAACGCCACATGTGGTAGGTAGTGGGCTGGTCGCTCGTCGTTGCAGTTTTAGGCTACTTGATAACTTGTTGATTGGGTGTGTTTTGGTATATTTGGGGTTTTTGTTGTATTAAAGGTCCCGAATTGTAGTTAGGTTGTTTTCATGTTGCTGATTGTATTGTGTTGTTGTCTCGCCTATAGTAGGCTTGAGGGAGCAAGAAAATTAGGGGAAATGCTGCCCGTTTTTTTGTTATAGATTAAGTTACTTTCGTTATATAAATAAAAGAGTCATTCGTAACTTGGCAATAGATTCACTGTTGTTGTTGTAGATTAAGCTGTAGTGAGCTGAGTTTAGCATTGTTATTGGACAGATTTCTATACGGTATGTTAAGGCTATCCCTTCTTTCCTTTTGGCATGATCCATATGATATAACGAAAAGAGCAAACACGCAACTTTCACAAACGACTCTATTCTTAGAAATACTAGGGTTGCTTATGCTCTTGATTCCCTATGTGTCCTATTACTACATTGACACTTCTTGGGTCTCTGAAAATACATAACTGATAAAATTTATTTCAGGATATTAAACGAAGGCATATTGATCTTATGACATCTTGAGAGATCTTATTTACTTACTTCTTATGCGTTGCATTCATTTATACATGTATATTGACCCATGACCAGATGGCGCTATATACGTGTATATTATATGTATATGGAGTATGGGGAAAGGTTATGGCATTATATACGCACCACCACCTGATCAGCTGGCATACGTTGATGATTTTGCCGCAGAGGTCGAGATGATTTGATGGGATACCCTCAGAGGCTTGATGGTGTTATGTACGCATATACTTATGCATTGTATAACATTTATATGCATATGCATGTTATTATAAATGTTTCATGATTCACAGAGCTATTCAGACTTATAGGTTTAGTTCGTTACTCCAAGTTTCTTTCATGTCTTTTATATATTGCTTTCAATGCTTACATACTCGGTACTTTATTTGTACTGATGTACCTTTTGCATGGGGACACTATGTTTCATGCTCGCAGGTCCTAATAGATAGGTTGACAGTCCTCCTTGTAGGCTATCAGCTCAGCGGAAGGTGTTGGTGCACTCCACTTGCTCCGAAGTTGCCTATTTTGTCAGTAATCTTTGGACATGTATAGATTGGAATGGCGGGGCCCTGTCCCAGCCTTTATGGCGTTTATGTACTCTTAGAGGCTTGCAGACATATGTCATGTATATAGATGATTGTATGGCCTTGTCGGCCTATGTTTTGAGTTTAAAAATGATCATGTCGGCTTTGTAGGCCCATATGTCACATGTATAAATTTGTATTCCATGTATGATCGAGTATTCGCTTATGTTTAATTCTGGCTATCTCTTGACAGCCTATCCACCTCATTTATCCATGAAAGTATGATAAGAAGGATACTTTATGTTGGTGCTCGGTTGAATTAGGCACCAAGTGCCCATCGCAGCCCTTCCGTTTGGGTCGTGAAAAAAGTGGTAGCAGAGTAGTTCTGTACTAGGGAGTCTACATGCTGTGTCTAGTAGAGTCTTGTTTATGGGTGTGTTGTTCACCACACTTATAATCAGGAGGCTACAGGGTATTTTGGATTGTTAGTCTTTCTTCTTACTCTAGATCGTGTGGTAAAGCTCAGTTGTAAGAATTCAAACTCCTAAATTCTAGTTTATTCATAATATAATGATACCTATGTCCAGAAAGACAGTTGGTAAGAGATTGAATGTTGATGTGGAAGAGTTGAGTAAGAGGAACTCGATTTTGCATCATGCTTATGATGAGTAAATCTGAGGTCTTCAGCAGATCATGTGTGTACTAAGACGTGTAAGATTCTTGATAAGGAATCCTAAGGCATGAATAATTATCTACCCATATGGTATAAAGCAATAACAGAATCAGAAGGTAGATACAAGTTTTAACAAGTAAAAGAAGCAAGGTGAAGAAGGGTACAAGGGACCTAGTTAGTGAAGATTACCGATATTTACAATTCAAGCAAAGAAATATAAGCATTATGAATTCTTTCAACAGTAAAATAGATATATACAATTGGCCACACCCATCTCAGTTATGCCCTATGGGAGCTAACATATATAGCTTAAGAGAAGGATGTGATATAAGCATTAAACTGGGTTAGATGACGAACTCGAAACACACACTTAAATTATGCTCGCTAATCAAATATAGTATAGTATAATATCGTATCCACAGGGATTGGATTTAAATAGTATTGTCGTACTTTCTAGCTCGGTTTCTATCCAAGATGATCAACCATTGAGATTTAAATGATTTCTAACTAAAATTAACTAAGAATCTAAAGTTATTGACTAGTGACAATCAAAACAAGGAACAAGCAAAAAAGGTTATCAAAGGGAAAGATATGATTTTGATAGGATAGGTGTAAGATAATTGTTTGGGATTTAACTCTAGATAATTCACTTATGATGTTTACGTGAGTCTCTCGAATTTACTCAATTATTAGCTCACACGTTAAGCGAAAACTCCTCTCTCGATTAAGTCTCAACCTCGTGAGATGAACCAATTTAAGCACGTGAAGATATGCAAGAATGCATAGTGGATTGGTATTTAGGAAAACCTCTTGTGATTATTCTCCTAACTAGGTTTAATCAACGATTCAACTCGCCTCTTTCGATTACTTAGAAGAATCTATGAACTCAACTAACAATATAATGGAAAGATATCACAAGTTATGCCTCTCTCAATTACATGAACTAGTGAATATAGATGCAACAATTGAATCATCCAAAACGATCCAATACATAAAACTAGAGTTGTAATCCACAAACAAGCATCAATACACCAAATCCATAAAACCCTAAAGAGAACTACTCCATAAATATGGAGCAATTCATCACAAATAAAATTAATGTATAGGAAAACATAAATCCAATCCAAACTCAGGTTCTTGGTTGAAGAAGGAATGATGAAATTCTTGTGCTTGTGTTCTTCCAACTCCTCCTTAGCCTCCTTAGGTCCAAGTATGTTAAAAGTTCAGAAAATAACATTTTCTCATGCATTTATACCAAGCCTTAGCCTCAAAGCATCTTCCAAAACAATTGTTTGTTTGCTCCACCAGCGATTATCCACAAAGCTCTTCAAATATTTATATGCATTTTGACTTGGCGCCCCGGTGAAATAACCTCGTTGCTCAAGCAAAGTGAGGATCACATTGGTAATTTGAAAGTTTCCCACTCTAATGTGAGGGGGAACTATGGCACTTGCATAACCTTCATTGGGCAAAATCTGATGTTGTGCCACTTGTGGTTGTGGTGGTGATGGAAGAGGGGTGGTGGAGGCACATTGTCTTGTTGAACACGGCCTTGCAATTTTGTTGTTGAGCTTGAGGCATTTCATCAAGTTTCTCGTTTTCGCCGAAAACCTCTCCCAATGGCATGTTTCTAAGTTCGTTGTTCGCCATTTGGCACCTACGATCACTTCAACAAATTAGAATCACATAAGTAAAAGAAGATATTCCAAGAAACAAACTCAAGTATATAACTAACACCGTAAAAACTCCCGACAACAGCGCAAAAAAGTAATCACATCCAATCCAAATTCAATAATAAATGGAAAACAATCATTGCAATTATAATACCCAATGTGAGTCGGGGTCAAATTCCTCAGGGAGCTTACAAGTAGTATTAAGGTAAATACTTGACGAGAGAAAGTGAAATAACCAAATTATACATTCAAACAAGAGGGATGATTGTTATCTAACTATAACACTAAGAATTTAGACTAAGTAAAAGCGACTAGAGAGTAAATTCTTTTTGGTGTTTTTATCAATTGAGGAAAATCCTAGGGATGTAACCTCCACCTAGGTGTAACCCTAATGGGTATGCTAAGTTAATGGTTGTTAGGTAGATCGGGATGTATTATGACTGTAAATTCTCAAGTACCCACTCAATACCTCTCGGTCATAGAGTGGTTATGTTCAAATTGGCTTTCTCAAGACCAAATGGGTAGCAATCTAAGCTACTGATGTTACACCCCATGTTTTCGTACGTGAGAGTACGTCGTAAGTCAATTGATGTAAGCTCAGAAATGAGGTCATCTTTGAAAGTACATAAAGTAAGATAATCATGTTACTTGGAGGTTACAAATACCTAAGCTCATGAACTGCAAGTACCAAGAGGGTTGGAAGGTTTACAAGCTAATGAATCGAAGAAAATAAGTTTCACGAAAGTCGACAAGTTAGGAATGTTATAAGATGTACTTTTGGGGTGATATTAGGGTTTTTAACATGATAAGGAGGTTTTTTTATGAGTTATTTTAGTCGCATGATAGGCGTGTGTTATGTTTTGAAGTCAAGTGAGTTGGGGAACAAAAGTTGGAAAGGTCATCACAAGTTACATTCATAAATGTGCTGAAAATTAGGTAAAATGTAGATGAGCTTTTCTCCCAATATACTTGGATTTACGAGTTGATATTTGTACCAAATTGAAGATCTACAAGCCTAGTTTCTAAATCATTAAAATTATTTTTGATAAGATATCAGAGTAGAGAGATATTCACATTTTTGTGAGATTGCGCAAGCAGCTCCCTTGGGACCCACAAAGTTGGTGTAAAACTCCAGGTCGTATTTAAGTCAATTCTAAGTCGTTTTAGCTAATTTTTCTCAACCAAGATAGTTCCTAAACCCTCCTAGATGCTCTCCAAGGGTTCCTCTATGATCCTAGAGTTAATCCAAAGATAAACCACGCTCGTTCGACGTAAAGAATATCGTGGTTATTATTAACTCCCTTTCCTTCTCGTTATGACGACTTAGGAAGTGACTTGGTGTCGAGATCAATTAAAGAACAGAGGTTTATTGGTACATTTAAGGTAATTTTCATCCTCCATAATATAATCTTAAGTTTATACACGTGTTGGGTTGAACTTTGTTGGAGGATTCTTGAAGAAACTAGTAACTATGAAACTTGAAAATGAGCTAGGTTGTGTGGGCTGTTTTACATGTTTTAAGATACCCAATTGAATTGTAAAGGTATGGATATCATGTTGAGGATGACAGGAAGTGAAGATGATGATCATTTTTCTAAAACGTGTTGCATTCGGACTATAAAAGACTCTATGAAGTTATGCACATAAGTTGTTCGATAAAATGACTAAAAGAACTTCCCTATAGAGTATGAAGTCGATATTGATACCAATCCTTTGTATGATATAGATTACCATCCGTAAGAGCTGCGAGGACTTTTGCAATTGTTGAAACTTCGTGGATAAGGTATATTAAGGCTAAACCTTTCCTTCATTTTCGCATGATCCCCTAACTACATGTATTTGATAACGAGACATAAAGAGAAGTTCATACTCCCAAATTTATGTACATTGTTCCGGTCTCATAAGTTACAGTATTCTCTTTTATCCGGACTTTATATTCAATTAGGTTTTGTCTTCTTCCAGTAAAGAGAGCAGAGGGTCTATATGTATATATATATAGAGTATTTTCACCACCATTAAGCTATATTCGGTGGGCAGGCCCATATTGGGTAATTTTTGATTCAATGGTAAGTTATATATCGAGCCTACTGTGGCCGAGAACCTAGAAGCGAGCCTAGAATGGCTGAGATACAGATCCTTGTATGGCCAAGCGCCTTGAGAAAGCCTAGTACGGCAGAGCAGTTACACATCCCAAGCCTTATAAGGCCGGACAACTATTTTACTTACTACATTGAGAGAGTTGAGTCAGTATCAACAGGTAAGCGTATCATTAGATTATTTCTGACTCCCACTTACTTTCAGTTATTATATTATCAGTTCAGTTTCAGCTTTCAGTTATTTTGTTGCCTTACATACTCGATACATTATTTTGCACTTACATCCCTTTTGCTGGGAACGCTGCATTTCATGCCTGTAGGTCCTGATAGACAGCTGGATAAACCTTCCCGGTAGATAGAGTCAAACATCAGCTTGGTTGGTAAGCTCCACTTCCCCAGAGTTACCAGGTCTAGACATTGAGTCCACTTTTATAACTGGTTGGATGGGTAGGTCGAGGTCCTCTCCCGACCATGATACAGTTCAGTTATCTCTAGAGGCTTGTAGACGAGTCCTGTATATTTTATATGTCAGTATTGTGGCCTTGCCAGGACTGTGTACATGTTAGTTTGGTATTGCTTATTGTAGACATTCATGGTGTCCTCGTCGTCCTTGATTGGTATTGTCTGCTTGAAGGTAGGTCTCGTCGGCCTAAGTTGAGGGTTTCTCCTTCAGAATTCACAGTTATAGATTAGTACGCTCTGGCCAAATATGGCACTTGGTGCCGACCCCGCCTCCCCAAATTTGGAGCATGACAAAAGTAGTAACAAAGCAGTCTACAAGCTGTGTCTAGTAGAGCCTTGTTTATAGATGTGTTGTGCACCACATTATATAAACAGGAAGCTACAAGGCATTTAGGAGTCTGTCACTCTTCTTTCAAATCAAAATCGTGCTATAGAGCTAAGTCATAAGAGTTCGATCCAGGAGTTATGTTTCTTAATGACATAGAGATACTTGAAATTAGAAAAATTACAGCTAGCCAGAGGGCTAATACAATAGCAGGTAAGGGCACTAGTAGAGAGAGTTCTTGACGACGTGGCCCTGTTTGAGGCCTATGATATCGTGCATACCACATGTTCAAATTTCCAGCTTATGACCCTATGATGGGAATGTCAAACTCACCCCGTGAATAGTAGGCCATGGGAGTATCAGAAGGTAAAGTATAAGTTTCAACAGGTGACAGAAGTAGGGTGAAAAAGGGTACAAGGTACCCAGTTTATGAAGATTATCAATATTTACAATTCACGCAGCGAAATATAAGCATTTTGAGTTACCTTCAACAGTAACACAGGTATGTACAATGGCCACACCTACTCAGTATACCCTATGAGAGTTAAGAGATATGGTTTAAGAGAAGGATGTGATATCACGATCCAGATGGGGTTAGAGTAACCCAAAATGATGGTTGGACTGTTAAAGTTAGCTAACATTTCTGAAGGATATTGCAAACATGGTAATAGTTCTCTTTGTGAGACAGCTAGGTGCTGCACTCTAAAATAGGGCAGTCAAATATGAATACAAGAATGTCTAGAAATTTCAGAAGATAGGCAGTGGAATCCGAGAAGGGATAATTATTTACCTTAGTATGACTCCCGTCCCTAGTAAAGAGAGAATGTTCGGAAACTCGAAGAGCAAGTGAGATGGAGCAAGGGGAGCTAAAGTGGAAAAATGTTTTGTTGAAGTTTTCAGAATAAGGTAATAGACAAAAATATTAGCAGGAGAGTAAGAATAGAGTAAGTGAAGCATTATAAGTAAGATGTGATAAATATGTGATAGCGGTAAATCACAATATGATAGGATGACATACTTTATAGTCAAGTGAAGGAAAAGACAAGAGGAGACAAGCCTTGAGACAATAAAAGAGTATAAGCCATAAAGTCATATCCTCATTTCGTGAAAGGAGCTAGTAACTCCAACATGATTGCCAAAAGGAAAAGTTAGAACCCCGGAGTAATAGAAATTAGTTTTGGCTAGTAAACAAGATATAATAAAAATGAACTAGGGACCGAAGAATTTGATAATAGTTGACATTGTGAAAATTTCAAAGATTGCGTTCCGACAATAAAAGAATAGACAACAGAAGAATAACCTTTAAAGGTCATTCAGGAAGACGCGTCCCCAACGTAAGCACTATGAGCAGAATTAAGGTTAAGGGAATAAGTGCGTCAGTTACACTAGGTGTCAGTCTCGTGCATAAATAATTCAATTATCCCTGGTACGGAAGGGTTACCGCAAGCCGAGTAAGGGTCACTGAAAATATGGAAAGACGCCGAAAATGAAGAGGTAAAATATTTATAGGTAGATTTTCATAGCTTTAAATGTTAGTACTCCCCTAAAGGGGGGAAGATGGGGTGATATGGTATTAAGTCGGAGTTAAGTGGTTTACGTAACTATGTAATAGTAAAGGAAGAATGTCGTATAAAGGCGAAAGGAATGAGATTGCATTTATTCATATCGTACCGATATGTGACGACTCCAGAGCATTATGCAAGCACGATGCCAGGGAGAGGCAGTAAGGGTTCCCGGCCAGGATGTTATTGATAAATAAGTGTGAATGGACACATGATACACAAGGAGCCACTTCGAGGGGTAAGTTAAGACAAAAGGACATAACCCAGGAGAGATTAAGCGGAATATAGATATGAGAATGGACCAACGAGTAGTTAGTATTTGATTCAAGAAGAGCTTAGTTATGGCTAGACAAGATGATACAGATAAATCAGCCGATCGTGCTAGGTAAACATACTGAACCCCAACATAGGGAATTCAGTCTCACAATATGACATCTTAATCCTTGAGAAATATTTAGATAGGAGTTGGGGTAGTTAAAGGTACTATATAAGTGTTACAGAAATAAAAGAGAGTTCCATTGGGGAGACAATCAAAATTTTAGTTTAGAAGTAACCTTACGAGCACTATAGCATGGAGTTAAGTATCTAAAGATAAATATAGGCGAGTAAGAATATCAAAAAATTCTGTCATGTATACGATGTAATAAGCTTGCAGCTTTACAATAGTCAGAGGGTCTTCCCTAAGTGCTACAATGAAAGACTAGCTGAGGAAATAAGGAAGAAGGCTTCAACCAAAGCATAGTGACCTATAGAAGAAATGATCTTGTAAAAAGAGTCTCACTACAACATTGTATGCACTCCACAATGAAGTGACACCTATCGTGACTAATGAATGGGAAATAAAATCAAAAGTATTATTCGAGATCATATGAGTTGCACGAAATTCCAATATGCGTGAGAACTAAGATAAGCTAAGTATTCATGCAACAAGTGGCAGAATGACCAATAAAAGTAATTGCTTACGTCTAAAGACAACCAAGAAGAAACGAAAGGAATTATTCGACCCACTACTAAAAAATCTGGTTTTAGCGACGGACAAATTCTGTAGCCAAACAGAAAAATTCGTCGCTAATCTCATTTGATGACGAATTAGCGACAGATTATCAAGATATTCTGCTATCTACGGGCGATTTAGCAATTAGCGACGATGTTCGTACCTAATTCCAAATTTTTTTGTAGTGACCTATGACCCAAAGTTAGTCATATTATGATCGCACTTAAGATTTCAGATAATTCTCCATGCAATATATATGTTAAAATTCTTACAGTTATTGGAGGCTCCGGTATAAGATAAAAGAAAGAATTGAGTCCATGTCATAGACAAAGGCTTGAATTATTAGAAGGTTATCATAGATGTTCCATTGCGTCCCCGAAAGGCTAAAGTAATAACTAATACCCTGAGCTATAGATCGGAAGGTAGCTTAAGCCTACTTAAAGGCTGAGAGAGAACAGGAAACTAAAGAGTTACGTCAGCTAAGTGAATCTGGAGTCTGATTATTAGACCCAGATAATTATAGAAATTGTGACTCAGAACATTGCAGAATTTCTCTTAATATCATACGTACAAGAGAGATAGTATAGCGGCCATACATTATAACAACTCTACGATAAAGCCAGTTAGAAGAGTTCCATCCCCATAAGAAGTCAGTATGTAGCTCTCGCCAGATTGTGTACACATCAGAGGTGCAAGAATTATTGTAGAGCTTTAAGGTGTGGATGTGAATTACATCTATGTGGAAGGGAGGTTGTGAAAGCGACAGAAGATACGATGCGAGATTTAAAGGTAAGTAAGGTAAAGCTAAAGACGGTACGATATACTCAAGTATAAAAGGTTGTGAATAGTCCGAACTTCAGATAGAGGGCTGGAAGTGACGTGATTTAGTATCCAAAAATGACAGTGGTATCGTCAGTAGCATATCTTTCACCCTATGATTTCCACGTACCAAGAGGTCTAGTTAAGAGAGTAAAAAAGAGTTAGAGATGATGTGATCTCTCGCTTGAAGTTCCAGAATAACATAAGGAAACTATGGTGCTAGCAAGTTAAAGGAATGTTTTGAGTAGTATAAACAGATATATGTAGGTCGCAATCTAAATTATGGTAGAGAGACAAGGTTTTAGGTACACAAGAGTAAGGATAAGAAAAGGTAAGTGATAAGGTGACAAGAGTAGGAAGGCCTCGGGATTAAGCCCATCAAAATAAGAGATCTGATTGTTGCATAAGTTATAAAAAGCTCAGTATAGCCTGCACGAACTCGAAGGAGTCTAAGACTAGGAGCATTTAGAAGAGATGAAATACTGCCCAGGTAGTATAATAAGGGTGTAATTGTGATAGATGAGAGGATGATGTTTAAGCCTTTGATTAGGTAATGATTCAAAGAAAAGGGATTGCATGAATGGCATGGGATTAGAATACCCCCATAAGGTGAATCACATTGGGATGTTGTCCCTAGGTGGATCTGGCAAATCACTTTAGATGTTCCTCAATGAGAAATGCGCCCTAGTAACAATGTAATACGTAAGAGGTTTCAAGTTATTAGTGGTAGATTATGTATCAACATTTAGGTGAATCAACAATAGATGGATAAAAGTTCGAAAGCATGAGAGGAGATTAGGATGCCATTCTTTGGATGAACACTAATAAGGAAGCATTAAAGGACTTATATTTATACACATAAGATAAGCAGTAAGAGGGTAACTTGGAGTTGGGTAGAAGACCGCTGTAATAATAAATCGAAGTAAGTGTAATGGTATAATATAATCTACCCAGATGTAGTAAATCGATAAGCAGAGATAACCAAGGCTATGAAATAAGATATAGCAATAGTTGTAATTTCGACAAAGTACCAAGCGAAGGACTTCAGTACACCTATATATGCCTAGAGGAATAGCTTGTCATAGTTCTGTATATGTTCATAAGGTGGGGCCTAGAGATTGGCTAAAAGCTTGAGGAAAAAGGAGAGGAGAGTCGCATAGGCGCACATACAAGGACAAAGTCGTACAAGCTGCATGATAGAAGATAGCAACAGTCATGAGATTGGAAGAATTTCAACCATAATTTGTGGTGCAGAAAGAGGCCTAAAGGGGGGGGGGGGAATGCCCTAGTCTTTGGATTTATTCACAGAATAGTTGCCACTCGATAGGGATATTGATTTTGGTATTGGCCTGGTGTCGGGCACTCAGCCCATCTCTATTTAACTGTATCACTATGACGACCCCAAAATCCCACCTTTAGGATCATGATGGCACCTAGCCACTAAGACTAGGTAAGCCTACCACATGATAGGATTTAATAAAAATAAGCAACTTAACTGTTTAAACATTAAACTAATAAATGAAACAACATAGCTGAAACCAAACAATAGTCATACAACTCCAAAACTAGTACTATCGAGTCATAAATTCTACTAAAATATACTACAAATCTCTAAATACAACACTGTTCTGGATTCAAATGATACTATTAGTGAAAGACAACAGAAGGTAACTCTAAGGCCTGCGAGCGGAATAACAGGTATACCTTGAAGTCTCCTTAGCAACTCAACATCTATCTAACATTCGACACGCTCTGAGGTACCTGGATCTACAATGAAATATATAGAAACATAGTATGAGTACACCATAAAGGTACCAGTAAGTATCAAGGCTAACCTCGGTAGAGTAATGAGGACGTACCAGTTAAGACACTCACTAGACACAAAAACTGTGCAAAATATTAATATAAATCTAATAATGGAAAGAATATTAACATAAAGCTAAAAAAGGAAAGAATATTAATAGAAAGCTAAAAATGGAAAGTAAAAGAAATAAATGGAAACAAAGAGTAAACATGTGATAAAGCAGCAAAATAATTTAAAAAAACAGTCAAAATACAAGTGAAATCAATTAAAGAAAGCAAATGACAGTCAATACTCGCTCCGTTTCAATTTGGATAAGGTAGTTTAACTCGGCGCGAAGTTCAAGAAAAAGAAGAAGACTTTTGAAACTTGTGGTCTTAAAAGCTTAAGGGGTAAAAGCTTCGTAGGGGTCATGACATTTGTGTAGTTAAAAAAGCTTCTCATTAAGGGTAACATGAAGAGTTTATAGTTGAATTATTTCTAATTGTAGAGATGTGTCATTCTTTTGGGAATGGACTAATACGGAATGTGTGTCATCTAAATTGAAATAGAGAGAGTACAAAGCAAGGAAATGAAGAAATGAGTAAAAATTGGGTAAGAAAATCTCAACCAAAAGCTTCAAATCTTCAAATCCCACGTTTGTGTGCAAGATCCCTAGTTCCAACACGTGTTCTATAGTCAATAAGACCAAAAATTAGCCAAATATGTTATTCTAATAAGCTAAGTCGTGTATTAAATGGTTTGGGAGTCAAAACGTGAAATCCTATTTCTACCCAGCTTCTGCCCAGTGAATAAGCTTCGCAATCCCGAAATAAAGGGACGCGATCGTGGTGAACAACGTATGTAGACCATCACTATCGTGCATAAGTATCCGCCTTCGCGGAGAGTAATTTTACTAGGTTGACCACAATTTCAACTTCACATTTGCAACCAGAAGAACGCGATCCCGACGCACAACTTTCCAACAGTCCCTGATCGCCTTTACAGCTTCGCGTTCGCAAAGGGAACTTGACTTGCCTTTGACCATACCTCGTTCAATGCGTTCGCATACCTTCTTTCACGTTTGCGAAGGACATTTTTTGAGATTTACACGATCGCATCTCTTCCTTCCGTTGTCGCGCAGAGCAATCACTGACAATAATGAATTTTTCCATTTTAGCTCGTTTTGACTTGGTTCCATGTCTTCTCTAAATCACATAATACCTTAAATATGCCCATAAATCTCAAAAAATGCCTTAGGTTTTCCACAAAATTATACAAAAGTCTTAAGTATAAAGAAGAGATAAGTTGGTAAGATACCAACTTATCAAACCCCCAAACTTAAACTATTGCTTGTCCTCAAGCAAGTCAACAACTAAGAACATCCTTCAATAGAATCAACAATCAAGCTCAATGGCACACCAACATTATGCCAAGTAAAAAAGGTTCAAATTAAACGCAATCTAATGACTTCCGTTGGTACCAACAATTAACCCAAGGCACATGAATCACCACTTTCTCACGAATTACATTTCAATTCAAGTGCTCAAACATTATGTTAATCAAAGTAGCAATCAAGTCATGACACTAAAGCTTCAAAATTTACCTCTTTATCACAAACAATTTTCCCTTATTCATTCCTCCTAATTGGAAATTGGATTAAATTCATAACTCAAACCCCACATGCCCTCACACTTAAGAGAGAATCTCACGCTTGAAAAATGCAATTAGGAACACAAATGGGATTTCAAATGGAAAGAATTAACTCACTCTCTCACAAAGATATTCAAATGCACAAAAGTAGTGCCATAGGCTTGTCCTTCATGTATCTCTCCACTAATGTAGAGACACTTAGTTCTAAATCAAGTAGGACTTAAAGGGTTGTAATGTAGGTTTTTATTCACTACTAGCTACTAAACTAACTAAAACCAATTCCTTAAGAAAGAAAAATTACACAAGACGCATCTCTTAAGAAAGTTATCACACCATCTATCATAGGGAAAAGACACCCGGTACGACACAGTTTATTTCATTGGAAAAGAACCGCGGTATAAAGAAATCCAAGGACTATAATTAATACTACTACAAGTAAAGAAGTAACAAAATAATAAAAATCAAAATAAAATAACAACTAATAATAAAAAATATATAAAAACTAGTGCTAACATGCTAGAAATAAACTACAAAATATCATTAATAAACTACAAAATTTAACCAATCTATCAAGTTCACAAAATAGTCATGCTCCACATACATCATCACATATACATGAGCCGCCCCCCAACAGAACGTTTTGCACTGTCCTCAGCGCAAGTAAAAAAAAAAGGTAAAATGCTGAGAGGTGCTCCCTGAAAGATGTATCACTCGGAGCTGGAGGTGGTGGGAAATTGGAGCTCCAAATCCTGCTCATCGTCATCCTATAATTCATGTGGACCACAGAATGAACTCAGCTTCTGCATCATTTTGGACATGAATTTGCTTTTCTTTTTCTCATGCTCCTTGAACTTCAGTTTTTGCCTCTCAATCTTTCTTGCCTCCGGCTCATGTCCTTCAACTTGATTTTGATTGCCTTTTGCTCATTAGCTACATTAGTTAGATATGGCTTGCTAGCAGTCCCAGTAAAAGTGCCTTTCCCAGATGGACCAGAAGGAAGGGCAGCCACAAGTCGGCGAATGTGTGCATCGACGCTATGTATTTGACTGGAGAGGTGGCGCATAGTGGGAGGTCCGAAAAGAAGTGGTGCAATGAGGTCATGTGGCCCTGCTGCAGCAGTGGAAGAATCATCAAACACAATGGTAATCTCAGTAAACTTCCCAAATGAAGGAGATGATACATCAAACCTCCTCTTCTTCTGCTTGCCAGTTGGTCCCTTTCTAAGCAATGGATAAATTGCCTTTTCTGGACCCTTCTCAGAATCATTCAAGTCCTTTAGCACCCTAGCATCATAGCACAACCGAGTGATCAATGAGGGAAAGAATAAACTTTTAGACCTCCCGTTACATGCTTCCTCAATCTTATTCACCATATGCTGCCACATGTTCACTGGAAAGTCATCGATAATAGCAGCAATCATCAATGCCTTCTTAGGCGTCACCTCGGACTCATGTACAGACGACATGATTCTGGCACCAATAATAGATAGCTGAGTCTTGGCTTCAGCTGTGAATTCAAAAGAATTAGCCCCTATGTGCAACCTTTCCCTAGTCGGGGTTACCACGTCATGAGCTGCTCTACCAACCATTGGCTTCCTTTCTCCCTTGCTCAGACTTTGTATACCTCGTTGTCAGCATTGGGAAGATCATAGTGTGCATTTAGTACCTCCAGACCAATGTTGACCCGCTTTCCCCTAACAAAAGTAAATACTTACCCTCGGAAGTCGGTCTTCACGGCATTGGCGTAAAATTCCTTTACTATTGTGTAGTTGGCTCTGATTGGTTCAGGAGCAAAGCAAATCCATCCACTGCCAATCAATCTTCGAAAAAATTCTGGCATCTTAGCTTCAAGTTTGTCAAAGTGGGTGCCACTTTCCTTGACGATGCTCTTTGACATGAGTTTGTCATAGTTTCTTTCACATTCGGTAGCTATGATTCTGTCCTGATCAAATTACTTCTCTCCACAGCTTGGGTTACAGGTGATTGCACAATTTCATCATTTTCTGAGGCCATTTTACGTTCAAAGTACGTACAAAAGTTGACCATATGTTAAGAGATTGTACGGGTACTTAATACACTGTATTATGATGTGTTTAGGCCGAAGAAAATGACAAAAAAGCATCAGCATTAAAATCTGCAAAGCTTTTATTTTAATACCTGGAGGTTAAAGCTTCGTGATCGCGGAAATGTGCACGCGATCGTGACAAACATTTTTGATTTCATCAGATTTAAAGCACTGCGATCACAGAATAGTCAATGCAATCACGAAGGGAAATTTGATTTCTCAGCGCAATAAGACTTACACGATCGCGGAATTGGGCATCACGATCGCGAAGGTCTTCTTCCTCGCCCTGTAACTGTTCTTTCAGGCATTTCAACAAACACAAAGAGGGCATTCAATTTCTTAGCAATTTCTCACCATTGACTCATGGATCTTGCCCAGAATATTCATAGAACAAAAGCCTAAATCTCTCGACCAACCTCACCCGACAAACAAGCACACATTCACACACAATATTTACTATCACAACCTTAGAAATTTTCAACCCTATGAGAAAAACTATTTTTTCCACAAATTTAGCACAAAGAACAGTAAAATGAGATGAAGGAGGAAGAGAATTATGAAGCGTATACCTAGAATGAGCAGTGAAGAAAGCAATGGTATTGAGAGACAGAGATTTGGGGTTGATTTCTAGGAGTTAGGGGAGTAGGGAGGACCGTTACTATGTTTTGGGCAGAAGTGTGGTGTCTATTTGATGTCTACTGTTTTAATTTTATGAGATTTACATGTTGAGTCGCGATCGCGAATACCGATACGTGTTCGTGAAGAAAAAATATTTCCCACTCAGGTGCGACCACATTTTATCATCCGCGATTGCATAAGGTAACAGAAGCAATTGTTCTTCGCGAACACATGACTTTTCATGCAACCGCGGTTCTCTATAGTTTTCTGTAGATTTCTTCAGCTACAGGTTTGGACTGTCCGACCACCTCGACCTACTCAAATCAACTCTAAAAAATATGAAACTTGGCAGATTAGTCAAAAATAATACACTAAACTATTCTAAAAAGTAAAATTTAAAAGTCTACTAAAAATTTTAAAAACAATGGGTTGCCTCCCACCAAGTGCCGTATTTAGTGTCGTGGCACGATAACTACCAACTTCACCAATATTCCCTCCACTCAGAGGATATGAATTAGGTACAAAACTTGAAAAAAGCTTGTGACGACGGGCGATGGGGGTGGTAAGTAGATGATCAAGCCAAATATCAATTTCTTCGTTTGGCATTTCTTGGCTCTCTTTTGAGGAATTCCATTTTGTGTTCTTGACTTTCAATTTGCAAGATGTATGGCTCTTGTTTTTTTTTTCTTTTCAATTCAATATGGATTCACACGGATCAATTCCCATATCACTAAGGAATTCCAAATTTAAAAATGCCTAGAATGAGTTAACAACCTCCCAACTTGCAACTTTTTTCGGATTTTGACATCCTCGTTTCCCCCTTAACTAGAGTCAATTTCAACTATTTTTCCAATTACACCAATTGACTATAATTCTATAATTTTCTTGTCATCAACAACAAGCATGGAGTCGGTTGGCAGCTGTTCAATTCTTGATTCCTCATAATGAGGCTCACATTCTTCCTCGAAGTTAGACTTTTCTTGACCTCTTTCCACACTCTCAAGTTGGTGCACATTATGAGCCTCAACCAGTGATTTCATTTGATCTTCTAGGGTGCGGATAGTATCATCATATCGATTTTCTACTTGTTTCAAGTCCTAGAGTGCCAAGTCCTCATTTTCATGAATAGCCTCTAGCATAAGCATTAACCTCTCATGTTGAGCATTTGAGAATTCTTCTTGGCTTTGATCAAGTGCCAAAGAAGGATTTCCGGCTTCAACCTCTAAGAGAGGTTCTTGGTTATTATCCACTTTCGAGGCCTTTTGGACCTCTAAAGCTTCAAGCATTTCTCTCATTTGTGAGTTCAACCTTTCAAGCGCCAAATCTATTGGAGATTAGCTTCCAGAAGATCCCAAGGCTTTTTGCTCTTTGTTTTCTCCTTCAAGTAGGCATTCCATCATGAGCTTGAACTCTCCATTTTGGCTATGCCCAACTTTTTCCACTTCCATATCCCTATAATTATCATCACAAAAAGTAGAATCATCACAGTGGGGGCTCGGGGAAGGGATGGAAAAATAAACACAATTAGCCCAGTGACCATTTTGACGATCACACCTATCACATATACTCCACTCATGGGTTTGAGATTGTGCGCACAATCCGCCCTCCGGAGAATTTAAACAATTTTTCCATGAGTGTGGTCCTCCGAAATAATTAAAATGGTCATCAAAGTATGAATAACTACCATCCGACCAATTTTCATTCTGTGATGCCATTTTTTCAAAAAACAAATATATACAAAAAACAAACAAGAAAAATAAAAAAAATAATTAGACAAATATTCACAAGTTTAGACCAAAGCACGTACACTTACTTCTCAAACAACCTAAATGTGTTCGCATACCTTCCTTCACGTTCGCACTCTAGAAGGGTTTCAAAGAAGATTAATATCCCTGGTACGAAATCAAGAAGCGATAATATTAGAACGATCCCTAAAACGTAAGTATCATTATACCGCCTAACATTTTCTTTGTAGTTTGAGTTTTGGAAGGTACTTCATAGTTTAAAAAACACCTAATTTCAGTATTTAAGCTTTTAAAGATCAAGGAAGGTTGATAAACTTGTTTCCTAATACTTATAACTCAAGGGATGGTGATCGGAAGCCGTGAGTTTGATTTATCCCACTTTTGGCAGACTATTTTTTAGTCCACACGTGTTGGCCTTTTGTGCTGCTGATTTATGGAGTTATGAAGGATAAAGGGCGTGGAGCCACATGTGGTAGGTAGTGGGCTGGTCGTTCGTCGTTGCAGTTTCAGGCTATGTGATAACTTGTTGATTGTGTGTGTTATGGTATATTTGGGGTTTTTTTTATATTAAAAGTCCCAAATTCTAGTTAGGTTGTTTTTGTGTTGCTGATTGTATTGTGTTGATATCTCGCCTATAGTAGGCTTGAGGGAGCAGAAAAATCAAGGGAAATGCTGCATGTTTTTTTTTTTTTTTGTTATAGATTATGTTACTTTCGTTATATAAATAAGAGACTCATTTGTAACTTGGCAATAGCTTCACTGTTGTTGTTGTTGTTGTAGACTAAGGTGTGGTGAGCTGAGTTTAGCATTGTTATTGGACAGATTTCAATAAGGTATGTTAAGGCTATCCTTTATTTGCTTTTGGCATGATCCATATGATACAACAAAACGAGCAAACACACAACTTTCACAAAGAGCTCTATTCTTAGAAGTACTAGGTTGCCTATGTTCTTGATTCCCCATATGGCCTATTATTATATCGTTCATTCTTGGGTCTCAAAAAATACATAAGTGATAAAGTTTATTTCATGATATTGATCGAAGGCATATTGATCTTATGACATCTCAAGAGATCTTATTGACTTACTTCTTATGCATTGCATTCATTTATACATGTATATTGACCCATGTCTAGTTATACGTGTATATTATATGTATATGGAGTGGGGAAAAGGTTATGGCGTTACATACGCCCCACCACCTGATCAGCTGGCATACGTTGATGATATTGCCCACAGAGGCCGAGATGATATGATGGGATGCCCTCAGAGGCTTGATGATGTTATGTACGCATATACCTATGCATTGTATAACATTTTTACGCATATGCATGACATTATGGAAGTTTCATGATTCACAGAGGCTATTCAGACTTACAAGTTTAGTTCTTTACTCCATGTTTCTTCATGTCTTATATATACAGCTTTCAATGCTTACATACTCGGTACTTTATTTGTGCTGATGTACATTTTGCATGGGGACACTGCGTTTCATGCTCGCAGGTCCCAATAGACAGGTTGATAGTCCTCCTAGTAGGCTATTAGCTCAGCGGAAGGTGTTGGTGCACTCCACTTGCTCTGGAGTTGCCTATTTGGTCAGTATGCTTTAGACATGTATAGATTGGTATGGCGGGGCCCTGTCCCAACCTTTATGGCGTTTATGTACTCTTAGAGGCCTGTAGACATATGTCATGTATATGGATGATTGTATTGTCTTATCGGCCTATATTTTGAGTGTACAAATGATCATGTCGGCCTTGTAGGTCCATATGTCACATGCATAAGTTTGTATTCCATGTTGGGTCGAGTATTCCCTTATTTTTAATTCAGGTTATCTCATGACGGCCTTTCCGGCTCATTTATCCATGATAGTATGATAAGAGGGATACGCTATGTTGGTACTCGGTTGAGTTAGGAAACGGGTGCCCGTCGCGACCCTTCGATTTGGGTCGTGACAAAAGTGGTATCAGAGTAGTTCTGTCCTAGGGAGTTTGCAAGCCGTGTCTAGTAGAGTCTTGTTTATGGGTGTGTTGTGCACCACACTTATAATCAAGAGACTACAATTTACTCTTTCTTCTTACTCTAGATTGTGTGGTAGAGCTCAGTTGTAAGAATTCAAACTCCTAGATTTTATTTTATTATTAATGTAATGATACCTACATCCAGAAAGACAGTTGGTAAGAGATTGAATGTGGATGTGGAAGAGTTGAGTAAGAGGAGCTCGATTTTGCATCATGCTTCTGATGAGTAAATCTGAGGTCTTCAGCAGATCATGTGTACTAAGACATGTAAGATTTTTGATAAGGAACCCTAAGGCATTAATATCTGTCCACCCATATGGTATAAAGTAATAAGAGAGTCAGAAGGTAAGTAAAAATTTCAACAATTAAAAGAAGCAAGGAGAAGAAGGGTACGAGGTACCCAGTTAGTGAAGATTACCATTATTTACAATTAAAGTAGAGAAATGTAAGCACTCTGATTTACTTTCAACAGTAACATAGATATATACAATTGGCCACACCCATCTCAGTTATACCCTATGGGAGCTAACATATATAGCTTAAGAGAAGGATGTGATATAAGGATTAAATAGAGTTAGATGACGAACTCGAAACACACACTTAAATTATGCTCGCTAATCAAATATAGTATAGTATAATATCATACCCACAAAGATTAGATTTAACAGTATTCTCGTAGTTTCTAGCTTGGTTGCTATCCAAGATGACCAACTATTGAGATTTAAATGATTTATAACTAAAAGTCTAAACTATTGACTAATGACAATCAAAACAAGGAACAAGAAAAGAAGGTTATCAATGGGAGAAGATATGATTTTGATAGGATAGGTGCAAGATAATTGTTCGGGATCTAACTCCAGATACTTTACTTCTAATGTTTAAGTGAGTCTCTTTAATTCACCTAATTATTAGTTCCCACGTTCAGCAGAAACTCCTCTCTCGATTAAGTCTCATCCTCGCGAGATGAACCAATTTAATCACGTGAAGATATGCAAGAATGCGTAGTGGATTGTTCTTTAGGAAAAGCTCATGTGATTATTCTCCTAACTAGGTTTAATCAACAAATCAACTAGCCTCGTTCGATTACTTAGAAAAATCTATGAACTCAACCAACAGTATAATGCAGAGGTATCAAAAGTTATGCCTCTCTCAATTACATGAACTAGTGAATATAGATGCAACAATTAAATCATCCAAAACGATTCAATACATAAAACTAGAGTTATAATCCACAAAAAGAATCAATACATCAAATCCATCAAACCCCAAAGAGAACTACTCCATAGATATGGAGCAATTCATCACAAATAAAATTAAAGTATAGAAAAACATAAATTCAATCCAAACTCGGGTCTTGAGTGAAGAAGGAATGATGAAAATCCTTGTGCTTGTGTTCTTCAAACTCCTCCTTAGCCTTCCTAGGTCCAAATTATGCCAAAATTTCAGAAAATAACATTTTCCCATGTATTTATACCAAGTAGGGTCGGGACAAGATGAAACCACCTTCTCCTAGCTGAAATAGGACATTGGCTCGATAAATATTACACAGGCGCGCCACATGGGGCGACATGCCATGCAGGGCACTAGTGGAGAAATCTAGAGAGCTAACAATTTGCAAGCAACAGGATTTTGCACAGCCGCGACGCCCATGCACGGTGGCGAGGTAGTTTTCTCAGAGTACGGCTTCAAACTTGATTTTTGACGTCCAGACTTGGTCCTCGACCCCCGAACACGATCCTGGCTTAATCTTTTGGGCTGTTACTTAGACTTCAAAGCTCAAAATAGCTCGAATTAGCTCCACAAATCTCCATTACTCGAAATCACTCCTACAAGGCATAAAACACACAATAAGTGCAAAACCCTACCAATTAAAGCTCAAACACAAATAAAGTGCTGTGAATTAGAGTGCAATATGCGACTAAAACACGTAATTATAGCCTACAATCAACACCCCACACTTAAACCATTTCTCGTCCTCGAGCAATCAAATTACACTTCATATAGACACGACCTTTTTCAACAACTCTAATAACTCATCATACTAAGAATATTTAAAACAGAGTAAGCACAATACCATAACATCCTTGCCTCAAGATTTGACTCAAAAGCACCATGCATTTTTTCACAACCTGCTCACTTACTCTAACACAGAGGTCAACGACATTATCTTTCTTTCATGAATCAAGTGCCCTCACACAACAATAAAGAGTAGTTCCACACAAAATAAAATTTAGAACAATTAGGAACTCAAGATAGAAAGAATTCACTCACTATCAGAAGTAACATTCATATGCTGCAAAAGACGTACCATAGGCTTGCTCGTAGTGTACTACTCTGCTAATTGAGCTCATCCAGTCAAGGATCAAGTAGGACTTCAATTGTTCTAATGTAGGCTGCAGGATGGGTAGGATACACTTGGATATAAGAGTGACTACATGTCATGACCCGGAATTCCCACCTTTGGGACAGTGATTGCGCTTAACATTTCACTTGCATGGCAAGCCAACGTTAGAGAATCTTTAAACCAATTTTAATCAAGTTAAATAAGTACAACCAATTAAACCGAAATGAAACTAAAACGGGGTACAAAATGACATAAAAAATAATAATATCTAAGTACAAGACGGATCTGGAGTCACAAGTTCAAGAGCTTGTAGAGCCTGTACAAATGGGGTTTGAAATGAATACAATTGTCTTGAATGAAAAGAACAGTAAATAGGGGAAATGGAAGGGTACTTCAAGGTCTGCGAACAGCAGCATATCTACCTCGAGTCTCCGAACGCCAATCCGAGCTAATACGCCTCATGGGCAGCTGGGACCGGTACCAAAATCTGCACAAGAAGTGCAAAGTGTAATATGAGTACAACTGACCCAATGTACTCCGTATGTGTCAAGCCTAACTTCGACGAGGTAGTGATGAGTCTACGACAAAACACCCACGTAAATAAACCTGTAAAGACAGAAATATGCATACAGCATAACAACAAATAAAGAATTAACAAGTTCTATTGGAAGGGGACATGCGAAAGGGGTAAAAGATACGGTAACTACAACAGGGAATGATAATAACAACAGTCAATATACCTTCAACCAACAAAATGAACAAACATAATGAATAAGATTGCACGGCACCACCCTTCATGCTTTTACTCTCAGCCTCACCATGAAACAGTAATAATGGCACGACATCACCCTTCGTGCATTTACTCTCAGTCTCACCATAAAATGATAAATACGGCAGGTCATCGCCCTTTGTGCTTTCACTCTCAATTTCATCATGAAACAATAGATATGGCACGACATCACCCTTTGTGCATTAACTCTCAAATATGGCACGACATCACCCTTCGTGCATTAATACTCAAATACGGCACAATATCACCCTTCGTGCATTAACACTTTCCCTTACCATGTAACAATGCATATATGACAACAGGGAGATAGAATAAGCAAGATCAAGTCCTATGTCAACAATGGTTCCACTATATATAAATCTCTACTTCAGTAACAATGCTCAATTATCACAAATAGCCCATAAGTGCGGAAAGAACAATCAATTTAGTAATTAACTAGTCTAAGCATAGATATTATGATCAAAGAAAGAAAGAAATTACAAAGAATAAGTCCCACCCGCATGCTTTAACCCAAAAACAGCGCATAAGTACTCGTAACCTCACATATACGTTGTACCCCAACATTTGAACAACTAGCACATAACAACAAGTCCTAATCCCCCAAGTCAAGGCTAACCATGACACTTACATCACTCCAAAGATCAACTCAAACCTTAACCACGGCTTTGCCTTTCAAATAAAAGCCTCCGAACCAACCATATCTAGGAAATTATCAACCAAACGAATCAATATAAGCCTTAGGAATTACCTATGAATGAAAAGGATCAATTTAAGTCATTATTGAAAAAGTCAACAAAAGTCAACTCCTGGGCTTGCTTAATCCATACCTGAAATTCGGACAAAAAATCGATTACTAATTCACCCCCGAGCCCAGTTATGTATTTTGTTTCGAAATTCGACCTCAATTAGAGGTCTAAATTCCAATTTTACAAAATCCCTAATTCTTCCCAAACCCCCAATTTCCACCATGAAAATCCAAGATTTTAGGTTGAAAGCTTGTGAAAAGTAATGGAAGATTGAAAGAAAATAGGATAGAATCACTTACCAACGAATTGGGGAAGAATGACTCTTGGAAAACTCACCTATAGGGTTCTCTAGGTTTGAAATTTTGAAAGAATGAAAGAAATCCCATCTAACTCAACTTTTACCCAGTTGCAGATGTCGCAATTGTGATAACTTGTTCACAATTGCGAACATCGCAATTGAGAGAAAGAGGTTAGAATTGTGAACTCCTGTCAGAATCCTAGTAATCACATTTGTGATAAAATTGTCTCAAATCCGAACCAAGATGCCCTCGCAAATGCGGACCTTTCTTCGCAAATGTGAGGTCATCACAAAAGGTGCTAAGTCGCAAATGCGACTCTGCCTTCGCAAAAGCGAAAATGGCAAGTTCACAATTCCGAACTTTTACCTCGCAAATGTGATGGTTTCTTCGCAAATGTGAGGCTCGTAAATACGAGTCAGATCTCGCGATTGCGACATCTGCAGCAGACACCAGAAACAACTATGAAATCTAAGTCCAATCCACTCTGTAGCATATTCGAAACTCACTCGATACCTTGGGGCTCCAAACCAAACATGCACACAAGTCCAAAAACATCATACGAACTTCCTTGCATGATCAAATCGCCAAAATAACACCAAGAACTAGGAATCAGACACCAAATAAAATAAAATTTTCAAGAAAACTTACGAACTTCTATTTTCACAACCGGACGTCCGAATAACGTCAAACCAACTTAGTTTCTCACCAAATTTAGCAGACAGGTCATAAATACAACAAATGACCTATACTGAGTTTCGAAACAAAAATATGCACCTGATATCAACAAAGTCAAACATTGGTCAAACCTTTAGATTCATTAAGCCTTTAAACTTTAAAATCTCAACAAAAAGCGATTACTCGAGCTAGGGACCATCGAATTCGATTACGGGCATACGCCCAAGTCCCAGATCACGATACGGACTCACCGAGATCGTCAAAACACAGATTTGGGTCCATTTGGTAAAAACGTTGATCAAAGTCAACTCAAATGGACTTTTAGGCAAAATTTCATAATTTATCAATTATTAACAGAAAAGCTATCCAGAAAACACCTGGACTGTGCACGTAAATCGAGAAAGGCTAAAATGAGATATTTGAGGTTTCAAAACACAGAATTAAGGTTTAAAACTTTACATGACCTATGGAGTCATCACACTATGCCTCCCTAAGAACTTTAATACACACAATTAACCATTCAAAACCCTACACTTATGTCAAACCATAACTCCACTTCACATCAATATACGTTATCTCCCTAATTCATTAAGCACAATTACATCAAGTTACCACTATCAAGGAATATTTTGCACAATTATACACTTATTTTTTCCTTTATTTTTCAATTCAGATGGCTCTTATTTTTTTTCTAAACATTGCACCTTTCTCCTTATTTGAATAGTTCCACTCAAAAGCCAAAGCAACCACCCCACACTTGAACTTTTACAAAGTTCATAACAAATTCAAGTGCTCATGAGAGGTACAAGGTTCAAATAGATGGTCAATTCAAACAAAATAGTAGGGTTTGTAATGTGGTTGCCAAAGAAACATGATTACAGGCTCAAAGGGTTTAACTACGATACATAATAATTTGGTGGGTACTAACATATTTCTATCTCAACAAGGAAACGCCTATATCACTTCCAAAATTGAATAAAACTACTATTTCGCTTTGCAAACACGTGGGGCATGTTCTACAAATCAAATGCAATACACAGAATACATAAAACCTCACACACACATGGCACATAACTGACTCATGATTGGACTATCAAGAGACACCAGTCTAAGCAGTTAAGCCAAAGTTAAGATCATACAATTTAAGGTACTTATACAAGAGTAATAACTTAGCCTAAGCATCACAACTAAAGAACTTACTATTCTCAAGGCATAATAAAGTTAAGAGATATTGCCTTCAATTCAAACCACAACACAAGGTTTCCTACTCCTAAAAAATATAAAAACAAACCAACAACTACACCCGATTCAAACTGATGGTAGGCTATGATTACGTGTTTTAGTCGCTTACTGCACTCTAATTCACTGAACTTTATATGTGTTTAAGCCTTAATTGGTAGTATTTTGCACTTATTGTGTGTTTTATGCCAAGTAGGAGTGATTCCGAGTTATGTAGATGTTGTCAAGAAAAATTCGTACTCTTAGAAATTTGCACTATTGCGGCGCGTGGGGCCACGCATGGTGCGCCGCAGCAGTGTATTTGTGCAGCTTGTTGAATTGTGATGCTCTGTAGAAATCCCTAGTAATGCTCGGCATGGCGCGTCGCACCATGTGGCGCACCTGTGTATTTTTACATAGTGAAAGTCCTATTTCGTCTAGGAGAATGTGGTTTCGTCAGGGCCCGACCCTACTTGGTATAAATACATGAAAAAATGTTATTTTCTGGACTTTTAACATACTTTGGACCTAGGGAGGATAAGGAGGAGATGGAAGAACACAAGCACAAGGATTTCATCATCGCTTACTCAGTCAAGACCCGAGTTTGGATTGAATTTAGGTTTTCCTATATTTTAATTATCTTTGTGATGAATTGCTCCATATCTATGGAGTAGTTCTCTTTAGCGTTTGATGGATTTGGTGTATTGATGCTTGTTTGTGGATTATAACTCTTGTTTTATATATTAAATTATTTTTGCATTAATTAATTATTGCAACTATAGTCACTTGTTCATGTAATTGAGAGAGGCATAACTTGTGATATTTTTGCATTATATTGTTGGTTGAGTTCAAAAGATTCTTCTAAGTAATTGAAAGAGTCTAGTTGAATCGTTGATTAAACCTAGTTAGGAGAATAATCGAAAGAGGTTTTTCTAAAAATCAATCCACTACGCATTCTTGCATATCTTCACGTGCATAAATTGGTTCACCTCGCGAGGTTGAGACTTAATCGAAAGGGGAGTATCTACTGAACATGTGAACTAATAATTAAGTGAATTCGAGAGACTCACTTAAACACTAGAAGTGGATTATCTAGAGTTAGATCCCAAACAATTATCTTGCACCTATCCTATCAAAATCCTATCTTCTCCCATTGATAACTTTTTTTGCTTGTTCCTTGTTTTGATGGTCATTAGTCAATAGATTTACACTCCTAGTTTATTTTAGTTAGAAATCATATAAATCTCAATTTTTGATCATGTTGGATAGCAACCAATCTAAAAACTACAAGAATACGATTTAATCCAATCCCTATGGATACGATATTATACTATACTGTATTTGATTAGCGAGAATAATTAAGTGTGTATTTTGAGCTTGTCAAATTTTAGCGCCGTTGCCAAGGATTGGCAATCAATAGTGTTTGAAATAGTTTATAGTGCTAATTCAGGAATTTTTTTCTCTTTATTTTATTTTATTTGTTCCTTTTTACGGTTGGTGTTGTTGACTGTACGTAGGTTATTGGTTTAGATTGGTGCATGACTTGAGCTTTCGCGAAAGAAATGATACCATACATGCCAGAGATAGAAAAATAATTGCGACAGCAAGGAAAGAAAGAAATCTCACTGCGACGTTAGAAAAGGTTGGGCAGTCCTTAACCAACGAAACTATGGCCGGAAACGGTGATGATAATATGGATTTGGCTGCAAGAGGGGCAGCCCAACAATGAGAAAAAGCTACACGGTATGCTGAGGGAGCAACTACTAGAGAAGCATAGATTATCTATGAAGAAGAGAGGGGTCGGAAAATTGCTCAGAATCAACCCTAGGATGCAGACCTGTTCGGAAATATAGCTCCTATGCCTACGAGATCATTGGGCGATTATGCTAGACTAGTCTACAATCAAGTGTTAGACCACCTCCAATTGCAGCTAAAAAATTAGAGTTGAAGCAAGGGTTGCTTCAAACCCTTCAGAATTGTTGTGTCTTCAGAGGGAAGATGAACAAAGATCCAAATACACATCTAATGGACTTCGAGGAGATTATAAATACCATTCAGAATAATGATGTGTCACAAGATGCAGTGTACTTAAGGGCATTCCCCTTCACACTCGAAGATGACGCAAAGTAGTGGCTTCGAAACTTGTCCACGGGATCGGCCAGAATGTGGGAGGAGAGGACCTTAAAATTCCTTGGTAAATGTTTCTCCTCAACTAAAACAGGCAAGTTTAGAAGAAAAATCCATAACTTCTACCTGAAAGAGACTGAAACTATTTTTGAAGCATGAGAGAGGTTTACGGAGATAGTTAGAAAATGTCAACATAGTGGAATTTAATTCTGGATCCAACTCCAGGACTTTTAGGATGGATAGGCACTGGCTTCACATAGAACATTGAGCAACGCAGCTGAAGGCCCGTTGATGAAGAAAACTCCAGAAGAGATAGTTACAATTCTTGATGAGTTGTCTGAAGATGCAAATCAGTGGCCCTCTAAGAGTGCTGAAAGAAGAAGATCAATTGGTGTTCACCAAGTTGATGCTACTACATCGGTGCAGGTACAACTTGATTCCATGGCTAAAGAAATACGGAAGCTGACCTTAGCCACAATACAAAGTGAGACTCACGCAGCTTGTGATATATGTGGAAGAGGACACCCTACTCGTGAGTATCAAGCCTCAAATGAGGAAGTGAATGTTGTGGGAAATTATAATTTGGATGCAATGGGTCAGAAGCACCCCAATATTTCATGGAGTTCACCTGGGGGCACTGCTAATGCATGGCAACACCACAACCCTAGATTTTAGGGACAAGGAGCTCCTGGTTTTGTGAATCAGCTGAGGTAGCAGTTTCAACCTCAACAGCCCAATCAGCCTGGTCTGGAAGATCTCATGAAGTCCTTCATTATGAAAACTAATGAAAGATTTGAAGTACAAGGGGCAGTAATTCAGAATTTAGAGAAGCATGTGGGACAAATTACAATAATATTATCTGAGAATGTTCCAAGTACTCTCCCTGCTTATACTGAATGAAGTCCCTAAGATACAGTGAATGTTGTAACCTTGAGAAGTGGGCAAGTGTTGAAAGATCCCATCACAAACCAAAAGGATGTGATACTTGAAAAAGAAAGTGGGGAGCAGCTGAAAAGTGACGATGACAAGAATTAGAAAGGCCCGATGAAAGCTGAGAAAAAGAAAGACGACGAAAAATCGAGAAGGGAGGAAGATAAGGAGAGCAAACATATCCCTGCGCTACCTTTCCCTCTAAAGCTATGTAGAAAAAAGATGGACTAGTAGTCTGAGGGATTTCTAGGATGTGCTGAAACAGGTTCATGTAAACTTACCATTCACGGAAGTGCTCTCACAAATGCCTTCTTATGCCAAATTCTTAAAGGAGATTCTTATGAAGAAGAGGAAAATAGAGGAGACTTCAATAGTCAAGCTCACAGAGCATTATAGTGTGATATTGGAAAATAAACTCCCACAAAAGTGTGGAGATCCAGGGAGTTTTACTATACCTTGCTCTTTAGGAACTATTAATTTGGATAAATCTTTATGTGATTCTTGTGCCTCAATTAATTTAATGCCTCTATCTATTTACAGGAAACTGGAGAAGGAGATTGGAGAGATAAGGTCTGCATCAATATCGTTGTAGCTAGCAGACCAAGCGACTTTAATACGTGAGGGGATAGTGGAAGATTTGTTAGTTCGAGTGGATAAGTTTGTATTTCCTGTGAATTTTATAGTGGTGAATATGGAGGAAAACAAGGAGCCCCCTCATCTTAGGAAGACCATTCTTAGTGATGGGCATAGCGATATTAGATATACATGAGAGAAAACTCATGCTTAGAGTGGGTGAGGAGATTGTGACTTTCAAGATGGATGTAGAAAAGGGGTGCACAAAGGAAAACTAGTTGTGAGTTTTGAGTGGAAAGTGAAGGGCCCGAAAGAGAAGGTTGCATTGAGCAAGAAAGATAAGTGTGGGGTGTAACCCAATAAGGCTGAGAAGAAGTTGTTTGCATGGATGTGTGCATTAGTTCGGGCGCGTGGAATGGAGCCCGACTTTGACTCATACACCGACTAGATATTCAGGGATGTTTTCTTTACCTTATACTTTTTAATTGTTTCATGGGGACATGCCACAACTTAAAGTGTGAGGTGGGGGATATTTGTATATTTGTATGTATGTATATTAGTTTTCTTTTTGTTAGTCATAGTTAGTAGAAAAAATTGTTGAAAGAAAAAAAATGAGAAAAATTTTAAAAATTTTGATTTTGCCAAACGATGGATATCATCGGCAGGTTTCTTGAGGGATTATAGTCAAAAAGAAAAAGACAAAAATGTTTTGTTTATAGGTAGTGTAATAATCCCCCCTTGGTTTAATTTGTGCCGCAGTTCTTTCCCAAGGGTTTTGTTTGAATCGGGTGTAGTTGTTAGTTTTTGTAGGAATAGGAAACCTTCTGCTGTTGAATTGAAGGCAATATCTCTTAACTTTATTATACTTTGAGAATAGTGAGTGCTTTAGTTGTGACGCTTAGGCTTAGTTTTTGACTCTTGTATAAGTACCTTCAATTGTAAGATCTTAACTTTGCTTAACTGCTTTGACTAGAGTGTCTTAATAGTCTAATCCTGAGTGAGTTATGTTCCATGTGTGTGTGAGGTTTTGTGTATTCTGTGTATTGCGTTTGATTTCTAGAACATGCGCCGTGTGTTTGCAAAGCGAAATAGTAGTTTTATTCAATCTTGAAAGTGATATAGGCGTTTCCTTGTTGAGCCAGAAATATGCTAGTACCCACCTAATTGTTATGTATCGTAGTTAAACCCTTTGAGCCTGTAATCCTGTTTCTTTGGCAACCACATTACAAGCCTTACCTATTTGTTTGAATTGACCATTTATTTGAACCTTGTACCTCTCGTGAGCAATTGAATTTGTTATGAACTTTGGAAAAGTTCAAGTGTGGGGTGGTTGGTTTGGCTTTTGAATGGAACTATTGAAATAAGGAGAAAGGTTCAATGTTTAGAAAAAAATAAGTGCCCTTGAATTGAAAAATAAAGGAAAAAAATGAGTGTATGATTGTGCAAAATATTCCTTGATAGTGGTAACTTGATGTAATTGTGCTTAATGAATTAGGGAGATAACGTATATTGATGTGAAGGTGGAGTTATGATTTGACATAAATGTGGGGTTTTGAATGGTTAATTGTATGTATTAAAGTTCTTAGGGAGGTGTAGTCACTCTTATATCCAAATGTATCCTACCCATCCTGCAGCCTACATTACAACCAATCGAAGTCCTACTTGATCCTTGACTGAATGAGCTCAATTAGTAGAGTAATTCACTACGGGCAAGCCTATGGTACGTCTTTTGTGGCAAATGAATGTTACTTTTGAGATTGAGTGAATTTTTTCTATCTTGAATTCCTGATTGTTCTAAAATTTTACTTTGTGTGGAACTAATATCTATTGTTATGTAAGGGCACTTCATTCATGAAGGAAATGTAATGTCATTAACCTCTGTGTTAGAGTAAGTGAAGGGGTTGTGAAAATGCCTAGTGCTTTTGAGTCAAATCTTGAGGTGAGAATGTTATGGTATTGTGCTTAATCTGTTTCAAAATATTATTGGTATGATAAGTTATTAGAGTTGTTGAAAAAGGTCGTGTCTATATTAAACGTAGTTTGATTGATCGAGGACGATCAATGGTTTACGTTTGGGGTGTTGATGGTAGGCTATAATTACATGTTTTAGTCGCTTATTCCACTCTAATTCACTGCACTTTATATGTGTTTGATCTTTAATTGGTAGTATTTTGCACTTATTGTGTGTTTTATGCCTTGTAGAGTGATTCCGAGTTATGTAAATGTTGTGGAGCGAATTCAAGCTATTTGGAGCTTTGAAGTCTGAGAAAACGCCTAAGGGATTTAACTAGGATTTGTTCAGGGGTCGAGGACCAAGTCTGGACGTCAAAAATAAAGCAAAATCCTTACTCTAGAAATTTGCACTACTACAGCACGTAAGGCGGCGCGTCGTATTTGGCAGTTTGTTGAATTATGATGCTCTCTATAAATCTCCACTAATGCCCCGCATGGCGCGTCGCCTCATGCAGCGCGCCTGTATAATTTTTACAGAGTGAAAGTCCTATTTCGGCTATGAGAAGGTGGTTTCGTCTGGGCCCGACCCTACTTGGTATAAATACATAGAAAAATATTATTTTTTTGACTTTTGACATGCTTTGGACCTAGGGAGACTAAGGAGGAGTTGGAAGAACACAAGCACAAGGATTTCATCATTCCTTACATACTCAAAACCCGAGTTTGGATTGAATTTATGTTTTCCTATATTTGAATTATCTTTGTGATGAACTGCTCCATATCTATGGAGTAGTTCTCTTTAGGATTTGATGGATTTTGTGTTTTAATGCTTGTTTATGGATTATTACTCTAGTTTTATGTATTGAATCGCTTTTGGATAAATTAATTGTTGCATCTATAGTAACTTGTTCATGTAATCAAGGGAGGCATAACTTGCGATATCTTTGCATTATATTGTTGGTTGAGTTCATAGATTCTTCTAAGTAATCGAAAGAGGGTAGTTGAATCGTTGGTCAAACCTAGTTAGGACAATAATCGAAAGAGGTATTCCTAATGACCAATCCATTATGCATTCTTGCATATCTTCACTTTCTTAAATTGGTTCATCTCGCGAGGTTGAGACTTAATCAAAAGAGGAGTTTCTACTGAACGTGTGAACTAATAATTAAGTGAATTCGAGAGACTCACTCAAACATTAGAGATGTATTATCTAGAGTTAGATCCCAAACAATTATGTTGCACCTATCATATCCAAACCCTATCTTTTCCCATTGATAATCTTACTTGCTTGTTCCTTGTTTCTTTTGTCATTGTCAATAGCTTTAGACTCTTAGTTAATTTTAGTTAGAAATCATATAAATCACCAATGTTGGTCATCTTGGATAGAAACCAAGCAAGAAAGTACGAGAATACTGTTTAAAATCAATCCCTATGGATACGATATTATACTATACTATATGTGATTAGCGAGCATAATTTAAGTGTTTATTAACGTCCTTGAATTTCTAGTTGGGGTCTGAGTCAAAATCGGGCTCCATTCCCCACGCCAGAACTAATGCACACATCCATGCAGATAGCTTCTTCTCAGACTGCTTGGGGTACACCCCACATTTATCTTTCTCACTCATTCCAGCCTTCTCTTTCGAGCCCTACACTTTCCACTCAACACATGCAGCTGGTTTTTCTTTTTGCACTCCCTTTTCTACATCCATCTTGAAAGTCACAGTATCCTCACTCACTCTAAGCATGACTTTCCTCTCGTCTATATCTAATATCACTCTACCCGTTGCTAAGAATGGTCTTCCTAAGATAAGGGGGACCTGCTTGTTTTCCTCCATATTTACCTCTATAAAATCCATAGGAAATACGAACTTATCCACCTGAACTAACACGTCTTTCACTATCCCCTCGAGTATTAAAGTCATTTGGTCCGCTAGCTGCAACGATATTGGTGGCGACCTTATCTCTCCAATCTCATACTCCAGTTTCCTGTAAATAGATAGAGGCATTAAATTAATTGAGACACCATATCACATAAAGACTTATCAAAATAAATAGTTCCTAAAGAGCAAGGTATAGTAAAACTCCCTGGATCTCCACACTTTTGTGGGAGTTCATTTTGCAATATCGCACCGCAATGCTCTTTGAGCTTGACCACTGAAATCTCCTCTACATTCCTCTTCTTCATAAGAATCTCCTTCAAGAATTTGGCATGAGAAGGCATTTGCAAGAGCAAATCTATGAATGGTAAGTTTACATGAATTTGTTTTAGCATATCTAGAAATCTCTCAAACTGCTTGTCCAGCTTTTCTCTATATAGCTTTTGAGGGAAAGGTAGCGTATGCATATGCTTGCTCTCCTCATGTTCCTCTCCTCTTGGTTTTTTTCCTTCTTCCTTTTCTAAGCTTTCATCTGGACTTTATTCTTCTAGTCATCATCATTTTTCAGCTACTCCCCACTTTCTTCAAGTATCACATCCTTTTGGATCGAGGTGAAATACTTGCCCACTTCTAAAGGTTACAACATTCACTGTTTCTCTGGGATTTCTTTCAGTATCAGCAGGGAGAGTGCCTAGAACCCTCTCAGATAATAGTGTTGCAATTTGTCCCACATGCTTCTCTAAATTTCAAATTGCTGCCCCTTGTACTTCAAATCCTTCATCAGTTTTCACAATGAAGGCCTTAATGAGATCTTCCAGACCAGGCTGATTGGGCTGTTGAGGCTGAAACTGCTTCCTCCGCTGATTCATAAAACCAGGAGCTCCTTGTCCCTAAATTCTGGGGTTGTTTCGTTGACATGCATTAGCTTTATCCCCAGGTGAATTCCATGAAACTCGGGTGCTTCTAACCCATTGCATTAATATTATAATTTCCCAGAGCATTCACTTCCTCAGTTAAGGCTTGACACTCATGAGTAGGGTGTCCTCTTCCACATATATCACAAGTTGTGTGAGTCTCACTTTGTATCGTTACTAAGGTCAGTTTCCGTATTTCTTTAGCCATAACATTAATTTGTACCTGCACAGATGTATTAGCATCAACTTGGTGAATATTAGTTGATTTTCATCATTCAGCACTCCCAGAGGGCCACTAATTTGCATCTGTAGATAACTCATCAAGAATTGTATCTATCTCCTCTGGAGTTTTCTTCATCAACAGGCCTGCGGCTGTATTGCTCAATGTTCTACGTGAGGTCAGCGTCAATCCATCCCAAAAGTCCTGGAGTTGCATCCAGAATTCAATTCCACTATGTTGACACTTTCTAACTATGTCCTTAAACCTTTCCCATGCTTCAAAAATAGTCTCGCTCTCTTTCTAGCTGAAGTTATGGATTTCTCTTCTGAACATGCCCGTTATAGCTGAGAAGAAATATTTATCAAAGAATTTTCTAGTCATCTTCTCCCATGTTCTGATCAATTTTGTGGGAAAGCCTCGAAGTCACTGCTTTGCGTCATCTTTGAGTGTGAAGGGCAATGCCCTTATGTACATTGCATCTTGTTGAACACCATTGTATTAAAAGGTGTTTAAAATCTCCTCGATGTCCATTATATGTGTATTTGAATCTTCATTCATCTTTCCTCTGAAGACACAACAATTCTGAAGGGTTTGAAACAACCCTTTCTTCAACTCGAAATTGTTAGCTGCAATTGGAGGTGGTCCAACACTTGATAAGCCTTGATTGTAGACCAGTCTAGCATAATTGCCCAGTGATCTCCCAGGCATGGGAGCTATATTTCCGAACTGGTCTACATCCAAGGGTTGATTTTGAGCTATTCTCTGACCCCTCTCTTCTTCATTGATAATCTGTGCCTCTCTAATAGCTTCTTCCTCAGCATCCCGTGTAGCTTTTTCTCGTTGTTGGGCGGCCTCTCTTACAGCCAAATCTTCATTATCATCACCATTTCTAGCCATAGTTTATTTGGTTGAGGACTGCCCAACCTTTTCTAACGTCTCGGTGAGAGTTCTTTCGTTCCTCAGCTATCGCAGTTGTTTTTCTATCTCTGGTTTGTATGGTATCACTTCTTTCACAGAAGCTCGAGTCATGCACCAATCGTAACCTGCAACCTGCGCACAAACAAAGAACACCAAATGTAAAAAGGGAAAATAAAATAAAATAAAAAGAGAAATTCCGGAATTAGCACTACAAACTATTTCAAACACTATGGATTGCCAATCCCCGGCAACAGCGCCAAAATTTGACCAACTTAAAAAATACACATAAATTATGCTCGCTAATCAAATATAATATGGTATAATATCGCATCCAGGGGGGATGGATTTAAACAGTATATTCGTTGTTTCAAGATTGGTTGCTATCTAAGATGATCGACAATTGAGATGTATATGATTTCTAACTAAAATTACCTAAGAATCTAAAGCTATTGACTAATGACAATCTAAACAAGGAACAAGCAAAGAAGGTTATCAATGGGAGAAGATAGGGTTTTGACAGGATAGGTGCAAGATAATTATTTGGGAACTTAGATAATCACTTCTAATGTTTATGTGAGTCTCTCGAATTCACTCAATTATTAGTTCACACATTCAACAGAAACTCCTCTCTCGATTAAGTCTCAACCTCGCGAGATGAACCAATTTAAGCACGTGAAGATATGCAAGAATGCATAGTGAATTGGTCTTTAGGAAAACCTCTTGCGATTATTCTCCTAACTAGGTTTAATCAACAATTCAACTAGCCTCTTTAGATTACTTAGAAGAATCTATGATCTCAACCAACAATATAATGCAATGATATCACAAGTTATGCCTCTCTCGATTACGTGAACTAGTGAATGTAGATGCAACAAATAAATCATCCAAAATGATTCCATACATAAAACTAGAGTTATAATCCACAAACAAGCATCAATACATCAAATCCATCAAACCCCAAAGAGAACTACTCCATAAATATTGAGAAATTCATAACAAATAAAATTAATGTATTGGAAAACATAGATTCAATCCAAACTCGGGTCTTGAGTGAAGAATGAATGATGAAATCCTTGTGCTTGTGTTCTTCCAAGTCCTCAGTAGCCTCCTTAGGTCCAAAGTATGTAAAAAGTCCAGAAAATAACGTTTTTCCATGTATTTATACCAAGTATGGTCTGGCCCAGACAAAACCACCTTCTCCTAGCTAAAATAGGATATTGACTCTGTAAAACTTACACAGGCGCACCGCATGGGGCGACGCGCCATGTGGAGCATTAGTGGGAAAATACAGAGAGCTAATAATTTGCAGGCAACAGAATTTTGCACAGTCGTGGCGCCCCACGTGCCACCCTACGCGCCACGACAAGGTACGTTTCTCAAAGTACAACTTCAAAAATTGATTTTGGATGTCCAAATTTTGTCCTCGACCCCGGAACATTATCCCGGGTTAATCTTTTGGGATTTTACTCAGACTTCAAAGATCCAAATAAATAGAATCAGCTCCACAATGTCTCCATAACTCAAAATTACTCCTACAAGGCATAAAACACACAATAAGTGCAAAACACCACTAATTCAAGCTCACACACTAATAAGGTGTAGTGAATTAGAGTGCAATAAGCGATTAAAACACGTAATTATAGCCTACCATCATTAGAGTAACCCAAAACGGTGGACGGATTGTTATCATTAGCTAAAATTTTCGAAGGATAGTGCAAACGTGGCAATAGAACTCCTTGTGAGACACCATGATAGTGCACTCTAGAATAGAATAGTCAGATACGAATCCTAGAATGTTCAGAAATTTAAGAATATAGATAGTGGAATCCTAGAAGGGTTATATATTTACCTTAGTGTGACTCCCGCCCCTAGGAAAAAAGAGAATGTTAGGAGACCCGAAGAGCTAGCGAGATGAAGAAAGGGGAGCTAAAAGTGAAATGTTTTGTTGAATTTTTCAGAATATAAGTGATAAACAGAAATATTAGTAGGAGAATAAGAAGAGAGTAAGTGAAGTATTATGAGAGAGATGTGATAAATGGGTGATAATGATAAATCAAAATATGACATAATGATAGAGTGTATGTCAAGTAAAGAAAAAGACAAGAGGTGACAAACCTTGAGACAATAAAGGAGTATAGGCCAAAGGTCATATCCTTATTTCGAGAAATGAGTTGGGTACTCGAACGTTATTACTGGAAGGTTAAGTTAGACCGCCTGTAGTTATTGAAATTAATACGGTCTAGTAAACAATATAAAGTCGAACATGAATTAGGGACCGGAGGATTTGATAATAGTCGGCATCGTGATAATTTCAGAGATCGCGTTCCGGCAATAATAGGATGGACAACAAAATAATAACCTTTAAAGTTATTCCGGAAGACGCTTCCCTAAAGAAAGCATTGTGAGTAGAGTTAAGCTTAAGGGACTAAGTGTGCCGGTTACACTAGGTGACACCTTCGTGCGTAAGAAATTCAGTTATTCCTGGTACAGAAGGGTTACCGCAAGGCATGTAAGAGTCCGTAAAGATGTGAAAAGATGCCAAAGATGAAGACGTAAGATATTTGTATGTAAATCTTCATAGCATTTAAAAGTTACTATTCCCCTAAAGGAGGAAGATGGTGTGATATGGTATTAAGTTGGAGTTATGTGGTACAGGTAACTATCGAATAGTAAAGGAAGAATGTGGTAGAAAGGCGAAAGGAATGAGATTGCATTAATTCAGATCCTACAGATATGATACGACTCTAGAACATTATGCAAGCACAACGTCGGGGAGAGGCAGAGCATTAGATGTTATTGATAGTCCAAATGAACACTTGATACATAAGGAGCCAGTGCGAGGGTTCAGTTAAGACAAAGAACATAACCCAAGAGAGAATACGCAAAATATAGATATGAGAATGGACCAACGAGTAGTGAGTAGTTGATTAAGGAAGAATCTAGTTATGGCTAGACAAGAGGATACAGACAAATTAGCATATTGTGCAAGATAAATGTAGTGAACCCCAACATAGTGAATTCAGTCTCGCAAATATGATGTCACAATCCTTGAGAAATATTAAGATAGGAGCTGGGGTTGTTAAAGGTACTGTATAAGTGTTATGAAAATAAAATGGTTCCACAAGAAAGACAGTCAAATATTTCAATTCAAGAGCAACCCTAAGAGCACAAGGACGGGGAGGTAAGTAACTACGGATAATTATAGGCGAGTAAGAACATCCAAAATTCTTTCGCGTATACGATGTAATAAGCTCGCAGCTTTACATGTGTCAAAGGGTCTGCCTAAAGTACTACATAGAAAGACTAGCTGAGGAAATAAGGACGAAGGCTTCAACTTAAGCATAATGACGTAAAGAAGAAATGGTCTTGTAACAACAGTCTCACTACAACATTGTATGCACTCCATAAGAAAGTGGCACCTATTGTGGCTAATGAATGGGAAGAAGAAAAAAAAAATCAAAAGGTGATATTTGAGATCATATGAGTTACAGGAAATTCCAGTATTCATGGGCAATGAGATAAGCTGTGTATTCATGCAACAAGTGGCAGAACGACCAGGAAAAGCAATTGCTTATGATTAAAGGCAACTGAGAAGGTACGCAAGGAAATCTATAGTGCTAGCAAGTTAAAGGAAAGTTGCGAGTAGTATGAATAGATATGTGTTGGTCAGAAGCTAAAGTATGGTAGAGCGACAAGGTTTTAGGTAGATATTAGTAAGGATAAGAGAAGGTTAGTGAGAAGGTGACGAGAATAGGTAAGTCCTCGGGATTAAATTTATCAAAACAAGAGAGCTGATGGCTTTCGTAAGTTATAGAAAGCTCGATACAACCTGAATGAACTTAGAGGAGTCTAAGACTAGGAGCAATTAGAAGAGATAAATGTTGCACTGGTAGTATAAGGGTGCAATGATGATAGATAAGAGGATGACATTTAGGCCTTTGATTTAGTAATTATTTTGAGAAAAGTGATTTCATGAATTGCACGAGATTAGAACCCATATGATGAATCACGTTGGGATGGTATGAAATATGGTTATTGAAGTATAGTATCACCCTTAGGTTGATCAGGCAAATCACTTCAAATGTTCCCTGATGAAACGTGAGCCCTAGTGACAATGTATTACATAAGAGGTTTTAAATTATCAATGGTAGGTTATGGATCAACATTAAGGTGAATCAATAATCGATTGATAATAGTTAAAAAGTATGAGATGAGATTAGACCGTAATTCTTAAGATCAACAATAATCAAGAAGAATTAAAGGACTTAGATTATACAAACAGGATAAGCAGCGAGAGAGTAACCTGGAGTTGGGTAGCAGAGCTCAGTAATAACAAATCTAAGTAAGTGTTATGATATAGTATAACCTACTTGATGTATTAAAGCTTTAAACGTAGATAATCGAGGCTATGAAACAAGATATAACAATGGTCGTAAAGTTCGACTAAGTACCGAAAGAAGAACTTTTGTACACCTATAGATGCCCCGAGGGATAGCTTGTCATAGTTTTGTATATGTTCACAAAGCGAGGCCTGGAGACTAGCTAAGAGCTGGAGGAAAAAGGAGAGAAGAGTCACATAGGTGCACTTACAAGGTTAGAGTCGTACAGGCTGCATGATATAAGGTAGAAACAATTTACGAGATTGAAAGGATTCTGACCACATGTCGTGGTATGAGAAAGAGGCCTGAAGTGGGGAATGGCCATGCCTTTGAATTTTTTCACAGAACAATTGCCTAGATAGAAAGGACAATAGTAAAGTATTCGCAAGAGCTAGAGGTTATGAGACAGATAAACACATCAGTCAACATTTGAGGGCGAACATTCGAAAGGGGGGAATGATGTTACGCCCCATGTTTTCGTACGTAAGAGTATGTCGTAAGACAATTGATGCAAGCTTAAAAATGAGATTATTTTTTAAAGTACATAATGTAAGTTAATCATTCACCTTGGAGGTTACAAATCAATAAGATCTTGGACAACAAGTACCAAGAGGGTTGAAAGGCATAGAAGCTAAACAAACTGAAAAAAATAAGTTTCGTCAAAAGTCGACAAGTTGGGAATATTATAACATGTACTCTTGGGATAAGAATAGGGTGCTTAACTGATAAAGAGGTTATGTTATGAGTTATTTTAGTCATATGATAGTAGTGTATTACATTTTAAAGTCAAGCGAGTTGTGGAACAACAGTTGGCAAAGGTCATCACAAGTTACATTCATAAATATGCTGAAAATTAGGTCAAATGTAGCTGCGATTTCCCCCAATATACTTGGAATTTGTTACACCCTTGGCGGCCCAAGGTGATGTATAATACATATGAGACTTTTTATTCATGTTTTAAATGACTGTAAAGTAATAATATGACTATATATGTTGTTTGGATATAAAATATAATATTTGGGAAAAATCGGATTTAAGTTGCGGAAAAACCGACTAAGGATTTGCCTTGTTACGAAGCTTTTTGAGCATTACACTTTGTGTGTTATATGAGGTATTTTTCGGACATATTATATACCAAATCGAATTTCTTGGAATGTAGTTTCCAAGACTCTTAACCGTCCATTCATACGACATCCAGATAAAAAGATACGAGCGTCTGAAGAAGGGCCAATACTAGGGTGTCAAGCTAGCACCTCTTTGACTTTTCATAAGTTGATATATATAGGTTTTAAGTCGTCTTTCTCTTCATTTTTCGTAGAACATGAATAGAGAACCCCCATAAATCTATCCTTAAGCTCTCTACAAGGGTTTCAAAGAAGATTAACATCTGAGGAACGAAATCAAGAAGCGATAACATTAGAACGATCCCTACGACGTAAGTATCATTATACCGCCTCTCTTTTGCTTTGTAGTTTCACTTCTGTAAGGTACTTCATAGTTATGAAAATGTCTAATTTCTGTATTTAAGCTTTTATATATCAAGGAAGGGTTGATTAATTTATTTCCTAATATTTAGAACTCACGGATGGTGATTGAAACCCGTGAGTTCGATTTACTCCACTATTAGCGAACTGTTTTGTAGTCCACTTGTGTTGGCCTCTTGTGCTGCTGATTTATGGAGTTTGGAAAGATAGAAGGGCGCGAAAAAATGCCACATGTGGTAGGGTAGTGGGCCGGTGGCTCGTCGTTGCAGTTTCAGGCTATTTGATAATTTTTTGATTGGGTGTGTTTATGGTATATTTGGGGTTTTTGTTGTATTAAAGGTCCCAAATTTTAGTTAGGTTGTTTTCAAGTTGCTGATTGTATTGTATTGTTGCCTCGCGTAAAGTAGGCTTGAGGGAGCAGAAAAATAAGGGGAAATGCTGCCCGTTTGTTGTTACAGATTCAGTTACTTTCGTTATATAAATGAGAGAGTCATTCGTAACTTGACAATAGCTTTACTGTCGTTGTTGTAGATTAAGATGTAGTGAGCTGAGTTTATCATTGTTGTTGGAAAGATTTCTATAAGGTATGTTAAGGCTATCCCTTCTTTTCTTTTGCCATGATCCATATGATACAACGAAACGAGCAAACACGCAGCTTTCACAAATGGCTCAATTCTTAGAAGTACTAGGGTTGCCTATGTTCTTGATTCCCCATTTGTCCTATTATTATATCATCTGTTCATGGGTCTCAGAAAATATATAAGTGCTAAAGTTGATTTCGAGATATTAACCGAAGGCATATTGATCTTATGACATCTCAAGAGATCTTATTGACTTACTTCGTATGCATTGCATTCATTTATACATGTATATTGATCCATCACCAGAAGGAATTATATATGTGTATATTATATATATATATATATATATATATGGGGTACGGAGACAGGTTATGGCGTTATATATGCACCACTACCCGACTAGCTAGCATACGTTGATGATTTCGCCCATAAAGGCCGAGACGATATGATGGGGTGCCGTTAGAGGCTAGATGATGTTATGTACACATGGTATAAAATTTATACGCATATACATGATATTATAAATGCTTCATGATTCACAGAGCTATTCAGACTTACATGTTTAGTTCTTTGCTCCATGTTTCTTTCATGTCTTTTATATATTGCTTGCATGCCTTACATACTCGGTACTTTATTTGTACTAACATCCCTTTTTCCCTGGGACACTACGTTTCATGCCTGCAGGTCACGATAAACAAGTTGATAGTCCTCCTAGTAGACTGTCAGCTTAACGGAAGGTGTTAGTGCACTCCACTTGCTCTGGAGTTGCCTATTCGGTTAGTATGCTTTGGACTTGTATAGATTGGTATGGCGAGGCCCTGTCCTAGACTTTATGAAGTTTATCTACTCTTAGGGGCTTGTATACATATGTCGTGTATGTGGATGATTGTATGGCCTTGTCGGCCTTATAGGCCCATATGTTGTTTTCCATGTTGGGTTGAGTATTCTCTTATGTTTAAGTCTGGTTATTTCATGACGAACTTTTTAGCTCATTTACCCATGATAGTATGATAAGAAGGATACATTATGTTGGTACTCGGTTGAGTCAGGCACCGGGTGCCCATCGCAGCCCTTCGGTTTGGGTCGTGACATAAGACCCATATCTATGAGGTTGCAAATGGTCGATCATATCATGAATAGGCCATTGTAAGTGATTGAGGATGTTTTGGTCCGAGTTGATAAGTTCATTCTTCTGGCGGACTTTGTTATTCTAAATTGTGAGGTTGATTATGAAGTGCCTATTATTCTTGGAAGACCATTCATTGCTACGGGTAAGGATCTTTGTGATGTGAAAGCCGGAGAATTCACTTTCCGGGTTGGTGATGAAAAAGTGGTAGTCCATGTGTGCAAGTCTATGAGACAACGAAATAGCAATGAAGTGTGTTCCTTTGTGGATTTGGTGGTCGATGTTATTGTTGATGATACAAGCACTACAATCAATGTGGGTGATATGTTGGAAGCCGTTTCGCTCAACTTTGATGATGATGAGATGGATGGTTTTCATGGAATGTGTGAACTCTTTGTATAAAATGGGGTTGTATAACTATGAACCCCAGAAATTTCAAAATAAATGGCTAGAAATAAGATCATATGAGGAAGCCATAATCTTCACAAGCAGACATGTAAGTCTAGCTTTCAATTAGCAAAGAACGAAGGAGGCAAAGCAAGGGTTTCTTCTTTCTTTCAGAATTATCTTTGGATCTTGAGAATAGGAATACTTCTCATACAAAGCCTTCTATTGAAGAGCCACCTACTTTGGAGTTGAAACCATTTCTACCATACCTTCAGTATGAATTTCTTGGCCCTTGTTATACTTTACAGATTATTCATTCCTCTTGTTTGACTAACATGCAGATTGATTCCACATTGGCGGTGTTGTAAAAGAGGAAAAAGGCTATTGGGTGGACTTTGGCGTATAGTGTTGGTATAAGCCCTGCATTTTGAATTCATAAGATCAAGTTGGAGGATGGTGCTAACCCGTCCATTGAACATCAAAAAAGACTCAATGAAGCTATGCAAGAAGTGGTCAAGAAAGAGATTATCAAGTGGTTGGATGCCGGGGTTGTCTACCCTATTTCTGATAGTTCATGGACCTCTTCAGTTAAATGTGTCCCAAATAAGAGGGGCATGACGGTTGTTACCAATGAGAAGAATGAGTTGATTCCCACAAGAACGGTCACCGGGTGGAGAGTTTGTATAGACTATCGTAAGCTCAACAAAGTCATAAGGAAGGATCACTTTCTTCTTCCTTTTTATGTATCAAATTCTCAATAGATTGACTGGTCATGCTTTCTATTGTTTTTTTGATGGGTACTCAGGCTACAACAAAATTCTTATTACTTTGGAAGATCAAAAGAAAACCACCTTTACATGTCCTTATGGTACTTTCGCTTTCAAGCGGATGCCTTTGGGTTTGTGCAATGCACCAGTGACTTTTCAACAGTGTATGATGGCTATTTTCACGGATATAGTGGAAGACTACCTTGAGGTCTTCATGGATGACTTCTCGGTGGTTGGAGATTCTTTTGATGATTGTCTTGCAATTTTTGACGAAGTGTTGGCTAGATGTGAGGAAACAAATTTGGTGCTCAATTGGGAGAAATGTCTTTTCATTGTTGAGGAAGGAATTGTCATTGGCCATAAGATCTCAAGAATGGTATTGAAGTTTACAAGGCGAAGATTGAGGTTATTTCTAAGCCTCCACCCCCACCTCGGTAAAGGGTGTGCGGAGTTTTTTAGGCCATACGAGTTTCTACCAGCGCTTCATTAAGGATTTCTCTCAAGTGGCAAACCCATTGTGTAAGCTTCTTGAGAAGGATGAAAAGTTTCATTTTGATGATGATTGTATGAGAGCTTTTGAACAATTGAATCTCAAATTGACAACTACTCCTATCATTACCTCTCCAAATTGGAGTTTGCTGCTTGAGCTGATGTGTGATGCAAGTGATGTAGCGGTTGGGGCTATTTTGGGGCAACGTGTCAACAAAGTTTTTCATCCGGTTTACTATGCTACTATGACCATGAATAGTTTTCAAGTCAATTATACCGTTATGGAGAAAGAGTTCCTGGCTATTGTGTTTGCAATTAAGAAGTTCTTCTCGTACTTAATGGGTGCCAAAGTTATTGTCCACACATATATGCGACACTTCGCTATCTTATGAGCAAAAAGGAATCTAAAGCTCAGTTGATGAGATGGGTACTTTTATTTCAAGAATTTGATATTGATAATCAAGACAATAAGGGTAGTGGAAATCAAGTGGCGGACCACTTGTTTCGTTTGGAGGAGGAGGCGAGGTCATATGACGGCCATGAAATCAATGACTCTTTCCCCGATGAGCAACTTTTGGCACTATCAATGAAAGAGGTACCATGGTTTGTGGACTTGGCAAATTCTCTTATAAGTGGCATCATTCCCGATGAGTTCTCTTGAAACCAAAGAAAGAAGCACAAAAGAGATTGTCAAGACTATTATTGGGATGAGCCATACCTTTTTCGAATTTGTACTGACAGGGTAATTAGGAGGTGTGTTCCGGAAGAAGAGCAAGGTTATGTATTCTTGGAGTTTTTCATTCTTCATCATATGGTGGTCATCTTGGTGGAGCAAGAACGACGGCTAAAATTCTAAGTTATGATTTCTATTGACCTTCTCTCTAGAAAGATACAAATGACTTGGTTTAAAGATGTGATGAATGTCAATGGGACGGTGGAATTTCAAAAGAAAAATGAGATACTTCTTACAACCATCTGGGAGATTGATATTTTTGATGTTTTGGGCATTGACTTTATGTGCCCTTATGTAAGTTCTTGCGTCCAAATGGGTTGAGGTTGTTGCCTTACCCAACAATGGGGCTAGAAGTGCAATGGCTTTCTTGAAGAAGAATATTTTTACAAGATTTGCCACTCCACATGCAATTATAAGCAATGGGGATCATATTTTTGCAACAAGGCTTTCGATATATTACTTAGCAAGTATGTTGTAACTCACAAGGTCACGACTCCCTATCACCCACAAGCTAGTGGTCAAGTGGAATTCTCCAACCAGGAGATAAAGAGTATCTTGTCTAAAACAGTGAATGCAAATCAGATGGATTGGTCCAAGAAGCTTGTTGATGCATTATGGGCATATCGGAATGTCTCCATATCAGTTAGTGTTCGGGAAAGCTCGTCATCTTCCGGTGGAACTAGAGCACAAGGCAATGTGAGCCTTGAAGAAATTGAATCTTGATTGGGATGTAGCCGCTAACTTGTGGGTTACACACTTGAATGAATTGGATGAGTTCTAGTATCATGCTTATGAGAGTTCATCATTGTACAAAGAAAAGATGAAATACCTTGATGACAAGTATATTTGGAACAAAGAGTTCAAGGCCGGTGATCTAGACTCAAGGTTGAGGATGTTTCCCCGGAAGCTTAAGTCCAAGTGGAGTGGTCCGTTTGGAATTGTTAGTGTGATACCTTTCAGTGCATTGGATATGAAGAAAAAGAAAAATGAAATATTTCGAGTCAATGGTCACCGGGTGTAGCACTGTTTGAGAAAAGTTGTAGAGAGCCATGTGGTGACGGTTATTTACTTCACTTGAGGATGCTATGACATTGCATCGTGCCACGACGTTAACTAAGGCGCTTCTTTTGAGGCAACCCAAGTTCTATTCTTTTTTCTCTTTTTAGTTAGATGTTATTTGATGTTTTCCAACTTGATTTGAAGGGTGCTACAAGGATGAGTTTTAGATGAAAAATGGTAGACAAGGTTGTGTCATCGAAACAGGAAATGCGGACCATACTTTTCCTTTGTGCGGCAGTAGAAAAAAAGAGTGCTTCCATAGAAGCCTTTGTGAGACCGCCGATTTCATCTGCAGACTGCACTTGCTAAAGCAAACTCAGATGCCAAATGACATGTCCTCTGAACTTTTCATCAGTCAGTGCAGGGCAAAAGTGCAGACTTCTAGAGAATTATGCGGCCACACTTCAAAATTATGCGGACCGCACAAGAGTAATTGACCACTAAAGACCAGGTAGAACAGTGTGGTCCACACTTGAAATTGTGTGGCCGCACTTGCCTCTTTAACGTTCCAATTGCTTTGAGTATAAAATAACTGAAGGCCTTATTTTACACTTTTCCAAATTTGCAAAGTTACTGTTACTCTGAGTAATTACCTGAGGATTTAGAAATTTCAAACACACATACCATCATTTGCACTCACTAGGGTATTTGCACTTTTACACCATCTGGTATGCTTAATTCATGTTGATTTTATTATTGAATTTATTTTTGTTTTTTGACTTTTTAGGCCATTTGTTATTATATTCCATCATGTATTCATGTGGAGGTAGTTTTGTACAGGGTAAGTTGACAAAGAATGCTAGATTGGGTTGGGTTAACTGATTTTTATGTCTATACCATGTTGCCAAGTAGATTTGAACAAACTTTTGCATAATCTAGGTAAAGTTAGACCTGTCCCATTTTCTTCTTCATTGTGCGGACTGCAGTTGAAATTGTGTAGCCTGCAATCTTCAAAAGTAAGAAACATGGATATATGGTGCTTCTCTGCCCACACTTTAATTGTGCGGATCATAGAATTTCTTTAGAGGCTGCAGATCGGGTCCGCACCATTCATCAAGGGCTTGGCCTCTGAGCTTCTTAAGTACGGACCACACTTTTTATTGTGCGGGTCGCAGATGAATTCTACATCTTCAAAATGGTCGCCGTACTGTCTTTCAGGGAAGGAGCATCTGAGCCCTTGCACATATGTGCAGAAGAGCGATCGCACTTGGAATTGTGCGTTCCGCACTTCCACTTCTACAGGCCCACTCAAAATTTTGCGAATCGCACTTCCCCAATTTCTTCTACATGTTTATCGAACTGTAGCCTCACTGCTTCTATGTTGTTTTCACTCACTTACGTGAGACATAACTATTCTAAATCTTGAATTTCAACTGACAATTCCCTTTGTGCTTATATAGACAATAGTATGATCACAAGGTCAATGTGAATCTACCAAAGGAAGACGAGAACTCGAGGCCAAAGGGTGGCAAAACTTTGTACGCAGAAGGCTCGACCCGTGCCTAAATGAGAACAACCTGCCCATCTCTTGAGCTATTCTAGTGGCTTCTATTATGGCCGGGTACCCCATCAATGTAGGTGTCCTAACGTTGGCCAACATCCCCCTTGTGGAATAGCAGAGTAAAACTTCTTACCCCTATCGTAACCCTATTATTGAGCATCTGGCAGACGCCAAGGTAAAGCCCAAGCCATTTGACACCAAAGTCAAGCCGACATGGCCGTTTGATTGGTACAAGCTACAGGATCAGAGGAACCCAAAGAAGAGTGCTCAGCCTTCTACTACTGGAGGCTAGTCTAATGAGCTGGTAGTGGTAGTTTTTGTTCCATATAATATTCCATCTAAATCAGTTGAGCCTTCAACCAGTGAAGTAGCTGCTATGCCCGAGCAACCATCTTCAGCTCATATTACAGCTCCTACTATAGTGCCTACCCCAGCTTCGAGGCCAGTGCCCCTGCCTACAGGTCCATTATCTGCTTGGCGAGTCTCCCTGACATTGGGGTGTCTCAACAACAGGATGCACACAGCTACTTCAAAGCTGTTTAAGATCTCCAGTAATGTTTGAGGGTAGACATCTACACGGGCACCCCTGGACCCCTCTGACATTGATGAGACGCTTAGCAAACTCTTGGACAAGCAGAAGGTCATCATGGATACATTGGTAAACACGATGGTGTGATTGAGCAGTTGACTGAGCAAGTGAAGAAAATGAGGAAGTCGCAGGCCATCCAGAAGTCGGTTGATGAGCTTCGAGCTGAGGTGACCCGGATAGTCGAGGCCGGAGATTTGCCATTTGACATGCTATTTGACCCCTCCCAGCCACACCCACCTCCATCTTTGTAGGATGTTTCCGCTGATCATACTGAGGAACCGTGCCTTGCTGCAGACACTGCTGAGACGGTGCATGTAGTGTTCACTTCTCCGCCACTCCCAGACTTGATGATGATATTCAGTTGGCTAAGCCAACAAGGACTGATGTTGCCTGGGACATAGTGATGACTAAGGACACTTAGGGAGTTTCTTCGCCCTCTCTACTTTTTGATCTTATTTTTAAGCATTAGGGACAATGCTTATTTTTATTCGGGGGGTGGAGCTTATTTTGAGACATTTGGCTACATTGGAATGTAATAATTGGATGATTCTACTTTATTTTTATTTTATCTTTAGTGGTTGTTACTTTCATTAGCTTTTTTAGTTGTTTATCTTTAATTGTGTTTGTTGTAGTAGATTTTATGTTTTTCTTAGTAGTGTTGATAATAAGCCTTTTGGTATTTTTAATGCCATGGGTTCTTTCTAAAGGTGGTCTTTTGCGTGAATCGGGTGATTCATCCCGAGGATGGATAATGTGACAACTTTCTTAAGGGCATGAGTCTGTTTTATGTTTAGGTAATAGTAGTAGTAAGTAGTAATGAATTAAAGCCCTAATTAAGTCATTCTCTGAAAAGAGTTATTCATGCTTCATTTGGCACCAACATACTTAACTGTATGCTCATGGTTTGAAACAAAGTTTTTAGAAGAAAATAGCTCTAGTTAGTGACTTGAGGTTCTTGAGTTGACTTTGATAATCATTAGGTGGTTAATGAACCACAGAGATTCTTTAACTTGACTGTGATCGTTGTGGGTTTTAAACTCTAGTATGAGCATCAAGGAAGAAAAAGAATGAAATGAACAATAAAGAGTGACGGCAAGTCTCTCTAGCTCCCAAGGAAAAGAAATGCCACTAAGGATTTGGTAAATGTGACCCAAGAAATGACAAATTGAATGCTTAAGGAAGGGTGTAACCACTTATCCCATATGGTATCATACCTCAATCCAAAAGACTTCATTACAACCCCAAAGAAGTCATCCTTGATTTTTAACCGAGTGAACCTATATTAGTGGAGATTTACGCGAGGGGCAAGCCTATGGTACTTAAAACTTTACTTGTGACATTCCTTTGTGGGAGAAGAGTGAATCCTTTATTGCGCTAGAAATTTAGTGTTAGTTCTTGAAGTGAGCATGGCAAATGGAAGGAAAAGGAGAAAGAGTTTGCAGTCCACCATGCTTTACATGATAGAACAAGAGTTCTTGATGAGTGAAGTCAATTCTTGAAGCTCAAATGTTACACTAAAGTTATATGCACCTAACATATATTTTGTCACCTCGTTCAAAATACATGAGTATTGTGGGTAATTGTTGGTCTCAATTGAGTATGAATAACTTACAATTGACTCTTTGAGATGACCGTTCACTTAGAGGAGGTGGGAACTAATCTATTTGCTTGAGGATAAGCAAAGACTTAAGTTTGAGGGAGTTGATAAGTGTGGATTTTAACAACTTATTAGTACCTTCCTGCATTAGTTTTTGTCCGAAAGTAATGATTTTTATTTCCAAATCTAATGAAATTATGTAAATGGCAGGCGTGTTGGAGGACTAGAGCTTAACAAAGAAATCTAACTCAAAAAGGAGTATTCCAGCTCAACAAAGCAAAAAGGAGAGATGCAAGCAGAAGTGCGGTCCATAGAAGTAATTCTGCGATTGCAGATGATTATGCGGTCCGCAAAAATAGGAAGGCGGCTGCAGATGAAGCCCCGAAGCCTCTGAGGAGTTTGTAGAAGCGCGATCCACACACAAAATTATGAGGCCACAAAAGCTGGTCGCACTGACAAAGCTTGACAAGTTCAGAGATGATGTAGAAGACCAAGTGTGAAGCCTCTTGAGAACGCAGTTCATAATCAAAATATGTGGCTGCAGAAACTGAAGTGCAACTGTAGAGATAATTAGCCTGCCACAGAATTCCTCCTCATGCAAGAACAGAAGAAAAGTGCAGTCTGCATAGGGAATTGTGCAGCCGCAGAACCCCTCGAAGGGCATTTTTGTCAGCGAAATTCTAGGCACTACAAATAGACGAGAAACATTATAAGGCAACTTTTGTATTCTTTATAGCTGTAGCGATTATATTTGACCCATTTGGGAAAGGTGTGACCGAAATTGGAGAAGACCCACTACTTTTATCTTTTAATTGTAGTTTATGGCTTTAACTACTTCTTCTATTTAGTTTTTTTATATCTTCAAGCATTAGTAGCTAGATTTTATCTAGGGTTGTGACCCAACCGTAGTGTGTAAAACTTATGGGTTGTTAATAATAATGCTTGTTTATGATTGAATGTTTGTTATTTAGCCTTGTTTTGAGCTTTGTATCTAGAATTCATGGTTGCAAATATTGATTCATGCCTATTTGACTTAGTTCTTACTTGATAAAGAGGAACCTAGTCTAGGAAAGCTTGGCTAAAAAGGAATTGAGCTAGTTAAGGGATTTGCTAGTTTGATTAAAGGGTTTGAACTATTATTATATATGGATTGGACGTGATCAGTAACCCCTCTTGAGATGCCCCAAGTCCCCACACTCAAAACATCCTATCTTCTGTCAAGGTTGCTGATCCTGCGCCTAACCCTAAGAACCCGAATAGCTGCCTATGGAACCCAACCAGATGGAGAGCGGTATGAACCCTGTGCTGGTAGCGCACTGAAAGATGACTGGCCAGATCCAGCATTGTATGAGCTATGGAAGAATAAAGAACCACGAGGAACCTGCCGAGCTGATAGAACAGTTCTGAAAGGACATTTTCAACTGTGATGTCCCTAGCCTCCAGATGAGGCATCACTGAAACCACCTGAACCACGGGCTTTCTTGGAGTCTCGCTCTCTTCTCTCCTGCCTGCGAATCTGCTCCAAGCACCTAGCAATCTCAACATCCTGAAGAAAGGCAGTACCAGTCTTGGCACCTAGAAATCTCAATATATAATTAATATGTCCTGCTGCATCTTAATTTTATCTTTTCATATGCATATGCAAGAGTCTGGAGAGTTAGATGTAGAGGAAAGTTGAGAATTTTAGCACTAGGGATACTTTGAGTGAAATATGACTATTGATGATTGACTGTGATTTTGTTGACACTTGGATATGGATTCGTCCCCTGGAGACAAGTGATTACCCATGTAACTTTTGGCCTTGTGAGAGTAGGCACTAAGATTGGTGCTTGGTTTGAACACATGGCATGTGTCATGCACATAGTTTTGTGCTATGTGGTGTTGAGATCCTAAGCATGTATATACATCTTAGACTCATGCATAACTTTTATATAAATGTTGATTGATACACATCATGTCTTTATGCAAGAATTGAAGTATTTGACATCGTATTTGATCTCTTTTATCTGAAAACACGTCTAAATTCCATATTTATTGTATCTCTTTATTTTGCACCTATTTGATGACACAATGCCTTATTTCATATTCCATTTATTTTTTCATTTGATTATTGGACTGTTAGTAAGTGTCAATATCGACCGATTTTCACTGCTAGTTTGAGGCTAGACTTGATACTTACTGAGTACTGTTGTTTTACACTCACTCTATACTTCTGCACATTTTTGTGTAGATTCTGAGATAGGTACTAGTAATACCCATCCAACAGTGTAGGAGCACACTTGGAGACTTCGTGGTAAGCTGCCTTATTTGATCCTATTCGCAACACGTGGAGTTCCCTATCCCTACTTATATAACGTTGTCTATTTATTTCTTTCCAAACATATGTTGTTGTTCATTTGAGACAATACTCTTGATAGATTCTAGTGATGATGCGAAACTAAATTTGGGAAATTATGAGACAATTGTGGTCGTATTTAGACCTTGACTTAGACTCATGTATTTTTTGATATTAATTTGACACTTATTCGGCCTTCTTATTTATACCATATGTAAGGCCCCGTACAATTTTACCAAGGAATTTGAGGTTTTGTGGTGCTGAGGTAGACTTATGTGTTTGAGCACTGTACCGTGGTACAGACTTTTTGGGTTGAAGAATGCACTAAGGAGCAGAAGGAGGTTCTTGGCAGAAGGAGGCAATTCTACAGTATGTTTCGCGACCGCATAATCATTTTGCACGTGCAATCGTATACTTGTTTCGCAGTCAGCACTTCTGTGATAGAGTTAGCATGAGGAAATTTCATTGGGAAATTTTGCGGCCCATTCTGCGGTCGCATATGTGGTCTACGGGCCGCAGACTTGTCGCAGACCAGTCTAGAGCAGTCCAGTTCTTGGCATCATTTCATATCTGTTATACGGTCCGTTCTGCGACCGCAGACCTGAGTTTAGAGGTCCATTTTTCTATTTTTATAAACCGGACCCCATTTTAATAAATATCCTTTGGGGCTTATTTTAGAACGATTATCTAATGATTTTAGAGAGAGGTAGGAGCATTTTAGAGAGAGAAGAAGGAACCAAACATCTTAATCATCCAATCTTGCACCAACCTTCAGGAATCAAGGAATTCAATCACTAGATTATCATCTATCAAGGTAAGTCCTACTCCTAAGATTTCAGGCAAGAGGTTATGAGTTCTAGTATATTGTGGGGGTTGGAAATAGGCCATGCATGTGACAATAGGTTGTAGTATGTGGGGTTAATGAACTAGTTTGGATAGTTTCTTATTGAAATTGGTTGAGGGAGGAAGAGATTACCATTGTAGAGCTTTGTAGTCCATTTTGTATACTAGGTGTTTGACAAAATTCCTAAGAGAGTTACACCATGTGAATCATTCTAATTATTATTCGATTTTTGCTATCTTCCTATAGATTGTTATTGCTAGATGTTTTGGGACGCTGTAGTAACTTAATGAAAGATCAAACAAAGTATGTTGACTAAACTCCTCTTTTAGAATTGAACCGCGCAATGGCCTTGTAAGTCCCGTTGTTGCTCATTATAAATTGATTATTCCGAACAAGCCTTGTGTCAAAAGATATATGCGTTCAAATGGTATTCCAAATATTTTTCTTTGTTGAGTTACTATTTGAGAAGGTGATTAAACATGGTTTGTGTGTAAATATGTTACGATTTGAAGTGTGATTCCCATGAAAACAGGCATGTCGAATTGTGTAAGAAATCACATTTGTCTAAGACCCTTAATTTGGTTAGTTTCTCAAATGTGTATCTAGACTCTTGAATTAAAATGCATTGTTGTTGATAATCTATAAGGATGCTTGAATGTGGAAGAAGGGGGTTGAATATGGAAAGTGTGGCCACCGTGCCAATAATGAGAGTTATACTTATGCCCAAACGTGGTTGTTTTAACTAATGCTATGCTTTGTAAGTGTTTCCATTGTGTCTTTAGCTCTTATATCTATTCATGAGTTGAAATTGTGTATTACCCTTTTTGGAAAAGTATTTCAAGACTAAATTATGTGTTACTCGCTTATGCCTTTAACTTGTGCTTCGATTGCCAACCCTTTTACTCCATTTATTGGAAAGAAATTCATTGTGCTTAAAGTCTTCATTACTAATAAACCTAAAGTGGTGATTTCCGGAATATTCTATTTTGTGATATTTATGATGATGATCCTTGAAAGTAAAGAAATGAAAGTGTGGAATATAAGATACGGCCACTGTGCCTTGGGAAGAGGAATTATAAGCATATCCAAGAGGGCCAATTAACTTATAATTATGTTGTGAATGGTTGAAGTTACTAACGAGGCTATATATAGAGTGAAAGGTAATGAGGTGAATATAAATTATTTTTTTTCTTTTTCTTCCCTTGTGTGCAAACCAAAAATCTTTTGAGAGTATCGTTAGCAAACTGAAGAAGGGTGGGTCATAAGGCCCATACCCGAAACTACACGTGCCGGTGTATGGGTGGATTGTGATTATTCCCCTTGTTTGGGATGAGATTGAAATATTTGATGTGATTGTGGTTATTCCCCTTAATTGGGATGAGATTGATATTAATTGTGAATTGGAAAGTCAACCCACACGGTATATGGGAAGACGGCCCAGCCGATCGGGTGGAGATCGGACGCCATGTTGCGCACATGGTGATACTACTCTTGTAACACCTTTCTTTCGCACCATATGTCAAACCACATTGTTCGTGGGGAGATGGCCTAGCTGATCGGGCATGATCAAACTCTTTGCTAAAACATGGTGGTATATCAGTGCTAATGATATCCCATCCAAAAATATATATTATTTCGTATTTTGAAAATTGGTATGTTTTAACTGAGCATTTGGATATTGTTGATTGTGATTTGCTGTTTATATGGTCTTCCCTTTCTTATATTGGCATTCTATTTTGAAATTGGACATTTAGCTTTACATACTAGTACTATTCCTTATGTATTAACGTCCCTTTTGCCGGGGGCGCTGCATCTTCAATTGATGCAGGTGGTTTTGACCCTCTTTAGCAGTTACTCTCTGTTCATCAGATTTTTCTGAGCCCTACTCTGTTTCGAGCTTCATGTCATTTGACGTTGTGCATTACATTTTGAGGTATAGCCGGGGACTTGTCGCCGGCATATCCATACTATTCTTTTGTTGTTCTTAGAGCCTCCGTAGACAGGTTGTGGGTGGTGTTTGATGTTGGGAATTAAACTGACAAGTGTTGGTATTTGGGCAAACTTGTTTTTCATCATATCAATAAACTTGTAACATTTTGGAAATCATAAATGAATATCCTTTAGTAATGGAAAAGATTGTGGACCCTTGACTCTTCTCATGTCTATCACTTGTACTTATTCTTATATTGTTAATGGGAAAGGATGGGTAAAAAGCATTCAACAGGCTTGCTTAACCGGGATATCTCGGTTGAGCACCGGTCATGCTCCCTGAGGTCGGGGCGTGACATCATAACTCTATTAATTGGTGAATAATCTTCTTTTATCTTTGTTGTTGAGTGTTGGCTTGCCTAGCAAGTAGGTTAGGTGGCATCACGACCTTTGGTGGGATATGTGGTCATGACAGCTTAATATCAAAGGTCTAGGTTCTAAGGGTCTCACAAGTCACAAGTAGTTCTAGTAGAGTCTTGTGGATTGGTACAGAGACGTCAGTATGTATGTGCAAGAGGCTATAGGGCTTTTGAAACTTTCACGTTTCTTGATTCCTTATCGTGCGTTGACTATGTCCAAGTCTAAATCCTTCTCTTCTACTCTCTAACAGATGGTGAAATCTGTGCTTCAACAGCAATGGGTGATGGAGAGGTAGCACCACCGGCCGGAGCCGAGAGGGGCAGGGCTCAAGGAAGAGGAAAAGCTCCCATTAGGGGCCAAATAGTTGCAACAAGAGTTGTAGCACATATCAGAGCCAGTGGGTGCATCGGGGCGATTTTATCGGACCCAAGGGTAGATCAGATTATTGATGATCAGGTTGAGGCTCCAATACCAGCTCCGCATCCAGAAGGTTTTGTTCCCGCATCGGTATCTCAGGAGGCTATGGCCATGATGGTCAGTTTCTTAATGCATTGACTCAGGTTGGAGTAGTTCCAGTTGCCCCAACCACATCTTAGGTTGGAGAGAGAGCTCAAATCCCTTCCACTCATACTTCAGAGAAAGTAGTGGCGATGTTTCGGATGCCGAGTGTATTATCAGCTGGTGGCGAACAGCCATTATAGCAGCTAGACCCATTGTTAGGTTTGCCATGTCTGTTGAGAAGCAGATAAGGATTGACCAGTTTTGGAGACTACACTCTCCTCACTTTAATGGTACCTCTTCAAAGGATGCACGAGAATTTCTAGAGATATTGTTATCAAATGCTTCATAATTTGGGTCTGGTAAAGTCAAACGGGGTGTATTTCATGATATTTCAACTGAGAGGGGCTGCTAGGAGATGGTGGCAGACCTACGAATAAAGCAGGCTAGCAAGTTCATCTCCTCTTTCTTGGACTCTGTTTTTGCATTTATTTTTGAGAGGTAAATCCCCCTCACCTGGAGGGATAAGTTGAGAGGCTAGTTCCAGCATCTTTAGCATGATCAGAGGTTTGGGATCGAGTATGAGCAAAGATCATAGAGTTATCCCATCATGCGGCTTTCTTGATCCCCACCACGGCAGAAAAGGTTAGGTGATTTCTTAAGGATTGACTTATGGCGTCAGTGTTGCTATGGCTCGAGATTCAAAGATTGAGCCTACTTTTCATTAGGGAATAGAGATAGCTCAAAGGATTGAGCATATTTGCAGTCAGGGGTAAGAGGTTGTGATAAAAGATAAGAGGCCTCGTTGTTTTGGTAATTTCAACAATACCTCGTCTGGAGGTAGAGGTCATTTTGGTGGAGGCCACCAGGGTAGGCCAGCTCATTTTGCATAGCATGTAGCTCATGGCTCAGTCATTTTTCAGCACTCTATTTCCATCATCTTTTAGTGTTTTTCCCTTGAGTTCGTATAGTGCTCCTTTTGTTCAGGGTTCTTCCACTTGGTATTCGTGTCATCAGGGGCAAATTCAACTTTAGTAGCCTCAACCAGCTAGAGGTTGTTATGAGTGTGGAGAATTTGGCCATGTGAGAATGTATTTCCCCAAGCTTGTTAGAGGCTCAGCTCCACAGATTTCTTAGTCAGTTGTCCCCACACCATTTGCATCTTGGGGTCATCCTAGAGGAGGGGGCCAAGTCAGTGGAGGTCAGACCGATGGCAGCTAGGCTCATTGATATGCTTTCCCGGGTAGACTCGAGGTAGTGGCTTCGTATGTTGTGATCATAGGTGTAATTTCAGTCTTTCATAAAGATGCTTCTGTGTTGTTTGTTCCGGGATCTACCTATTCATACGTGTCATCATTTTTTTCTTCTCACTTTAATATGTCCTGTGGTACTCTTGATATTCCGGTTTATGTATCTACACCTATTAGTGATTTTATTATGGTGGATCATGTATATCAATCTTCTTTGGCTATGATTGGGGGTTTTGAGACTAGGATTTATCTTCAATTGTTCAATATGGTAGATTTTGAGGCAATTCACGGTATGGACTAGATATCCCCATATCATGCTATTCTGGATTGTCATGCTAAGATTGTGACATTGGCTTTGCTGGGATTGCTAAGGTTGGAATGAAAGGGTTCTCTTGGTCATACCCCTTGTAGGGTGATCTCATTTCTAAAGGCTCAACGTATGGTTGAGAAATGGTGTTTGGTTTATCTTGGTTTTGTTATAGATACTAGTGCTAAGACTCGTATTGTTAATTCAGTTCCTATGATATGGGATTTTCTAGATGTATTTCCTGTAGACCTACCAATATGCCATTCAATAGAGATATTGATTTTGGTATTTTTTTGGTGCCGGTCAATCAGCCCATGACTATTCCCCCATACCATACAGCTCCAACTGAGTTGAAAGAGCTAAAGGAGCAGTTGCAGGAGTTACTAGATAAGGAATTCGTTAGGCCAAGTTTATCTCTTTGGGATGCACTAGTGTTGTTTGTGAAGAAGAAGGATGGTTCTATGAGGATGTGCATTAATTACAAGCAGCTGAACAAGGTGACTATCAAGAAAAATACCTATTGCCTCGTAATATTTCATTCCAGTGATAACTTCTTACACTTCAGAAAAGTTGGCTCAGATCTATATCTGGGAGATTATCTGTTTGCATGGTGTGCCCGTTTCCATCATCTCAGACCGGGGAACCTAGTTCACATTTTATTTTTAAAGAGCTTTCAGCATAAGTTGGGTACACAAGTTGAGCTTAGCACATCATTTCATCTGTAGACAGATGATCAGTCCAAGCGAACTATTCATATCCTCGAGGATTTGTTGATAGCTTGTGTTATTGATTTTTGAGGCCATTAGGAGGAATTTCTACCATTGGCAGCGTTTTCTTACAACAACAACTACCAGTCCTGTACTCATATGGCTCTGTATTCTGCTTTATATGATAGACATTGTCGTTCTCCTATTGGCTAGCCTGGGCCCAGTGAGGCTAGATTGTTGTGTACAAATTTGGTTCAAGATGCTCTAAATAAGGTGAAGTTAATTTCAGAGCATCTTAGCACAACTCAATCCATGCAGAAGAGTTATGTTGATAAGAAGGTTCGTGATGTGGCTTTTTATGCAGGGTGAGAAAGCACTTTTGCGGATCTCGACTATGAAGGGTGAGATGAGGTTTGGGGGAAAGGGCAAGTTGAGCCCTTGGTATATTAGCCTATTGAAGTTTTAGAGAGAGTTGGTGAGGTGGATTACAAGCTTGCTTTGCCACCCAACTTATTAGAAGTTCATCCGATATTTCATGTTTCTATGCTCCGGAAGTGTCGTGAAGAGCAGTCAAATGTATAGGATTTCAGCTCAGTGCAATTGGATAGAATCTAGCTTGTGAAGAAGGGCTAGTGGTCGTTCTTGATAGGTAGGTTTGAAAGTTGAGATTGAAGGAGATTCTATCGGTAAAGGTCCAGTGGAGAGGTTAACCAATCGAGGAAGAGACTTAGGAGATTGAGAATGACAAGTAGAGTAGATATCATTGTATTTTTTGAATTTTTGGTATAATAATTCTAGACATGCTCGAGGGAGAGCATTTGTTTGTGAGGGGGAGAATATAAGGAACCAGCCGGTCATTTTGAGTATTAGAACCTCGTTCCATTTGAAGCTTCTCATAGTTTCATTTGGTATTTTGTGACTTGGGAGGATGGTTGTATTTGGTTCTGGGAAGGTTCGGGAGTGAATTGGAACTCGGTTCTATTTTGGAAGTCATAAATTGTAAGAGTTGACCAAGGGTTGACTTTTGAGTAAACGACCTCTGAATCGGGATTTGAGAGTTCCTATAGGTTTGTATGATGATTTTGGACTTACGCGTATGTTCGCATTTGGTTTTGGAGGTTCCTAAAAGTTTTTGACCCTATTTGCCTAAAGTTAGTAATTTGGAGGTTTAGAAGTTCATAAGTTTGACAAATCGGTTAAATTTTAAGTTAATGAGCTTCAATTGGTGTTCCGAGTCCTTGAATAGGTCTTAATTGTTGAAATGAACTTATGCAAAGTTTTGTTGTGACCTAGAATGTCAAAGTATGATTCAAACGTGGTCAGTGAAATTGGAAAGTTTGAAAATTAAGGAATGGATTTAATCTTTCATTCTTGGTTTTGATGTTATTTTTGATTTTTCGGGCCTCAGGACAAGTTTGTATGAATTATATGGAATTTTTGAATTGATTGGATGGGTTCCCAAGGGTCTTGGGTGAGTATCGGGGTAGATTCAGACCATTTTGGATGATATTACAGTCGCTGATTTGCTAATGTGTTGTAATACTTCATGATCACGGAGCAGGGGCTCATGATTGCGGAGAAGGAGTTTGGCAGGGTGTTTGTGCTTCACAGGAAAAGGAGTTTAGCAAGGTGTTTGTGCTTCACAGTCGTGGGTGCAGGGTTGTGATTACGAGTTGCGTGTATTGTGCATCGTGTGCCCAGGGGGTTGAGGTCGCGTTCGCAAAGGGTTGGAGGGGTAGTGGCCTGTCATTGGCCTTCGTGGTTGTGAAGTGGATAGCCGCAATTTTGTAGAGTACAGGTAGTTGTGCTTCGCGATCGCATGGGCTCGTGCCACAATCATGATGTGTACCCCTAGGTTGTACAAATGTGCTTTTAACCCAACTCAAACTGAAGAAACCACCCTTTTAATTAGTTTTTTGCACCTGTAGGGGAACTTTTTTAACCTAGTCAATAGTTCCAAGATATTGGGATTTTTTCCTATTCTCTCATATTTTGAAACCCTAGTCTTCAAGAGAGGTGATTTTCGAGAAGGATTTCTCCCTAAGCTTGAGGGCAAGTAATTTCTACTCACTTTTGATTATATTTCATGAATCTACATGGCTTTTAACCCCTAAGTAAAGGATTCAAGTGTAGAAACTTGGGAATTCTGGTATGAACTTAAGATATGAAAAGGTTTTAATCATGAAATTGATATGGTATTTGGATTATAAGTATATATTTGGACTCATGCTGCTATGGATAATCTAAATCAATGATCAATTTTAGATTTCGGTCCTGAGGCCTGAGGCCCGAGACCCGAGGTTGACTTTTTGTCGATATTTTGATTTGGGTTAAAGTTTGAATTTTTTTAGTATAAAGTCAATTCCTAAAACATATATTGACTATTTTAAGTTATATTTCAGTAGATTCGAGTCATTTCGTAGTGGATTTAAAAGGAAAAACAGTTTTAGAAGGTTGAAGTTGTTCTCCGTCGGAGGTAGGTCTCTTATCTACCCTTGTAACAGGGAATTCTCCCCATGGATTTTCTATTTTCTACTTGTTACTTGATTTTGGAGCCACGTATATCTGAGCTGATGAGTATATATATGTTAGCTAGGTTATGACCATGTCTGGGTAGAATTAGGCTTATAGTATGCCTTATTTGGATAGTGTGAATTATTTATTCATGTTTAATTGATTCAAAAACTATGTGGTGAATCTTATTTATGATTAAAAACCATACTTAAGGTTATGACTTATTTGTTTGGGCATGAAGAACTTTTTTGGCCATGTTGAACATTGTAATTGACCATAGTCATACACTTGCTTTATTTGATTTATAATTTAGTGGCGACATGGCTCAGTTTGCTCATGCTAGATATCATGATTAGACTTATGGATATCAAACTGTTATGATAAGTTGAATTACATGATTAGTCATAGCTGTCTCTTATCCATGTGAACATTCAATCGTATTATATAACTATGTCTCAGTGCATCTTAATTATATTATTTAATACACATATGCATGCATTTGGAGAGTTGAATATTGAGAAAAGTTGAGGACTTTAGCACGAGGGACACTATGAGTGATAATTATACTGATCATTGACTATGATTTGATCGATGTTTTGATATGGATCATGTAATAACCCGATCGCCGGTGTTCAGTTTTAACACTTCGTTTGGCGGTTTGAGACCTTGAGTAGCTTCACATTATGCATTATGACTCGTGTATATGGTTGGTTTAGATTTTTGAGAGTTTCAGATTTGATTTGGGAGAGTAATTCTAAAGTCAGAAGCTTTAAGTATGAAGATTTGATCAACGTTTGACTTTTGAGTAAACGATATTAGATTTGTGTTTTGATGGTTTCAATAGGTTCGCATGGTGATTTTGGGCTTCTAGAGGGCTCGGTTGCGTTTTGGGTAGTTTCAGGAAACTTTGGGTTGTATTGCATTTCTGATTTCTAGTATTCTCCTAATGAGCTTCGCGATTGTGGCAGGAGCTCCGCGATCACGTTGGGTGTTTTTGGGTACTGCTGATATTGTTCATCGTGTTCGCGTTGCAGGTCATGCATTCACGGAATAATATGGGCGATGATCATCGCTTTCGCCTATTTGGCTTCATGTTCGCATAGCATTGGGAGTCGGCGGTCAATAGAGGTTCGTGTTCGCGGATCCTCTTCCACATTCCCATTGTAGGGAGGCTGGGTGGACCTATGCATTCATGTGCTACATGTCGCATTCTCGAAGCAGTTTCTAAGCCAGTGTGGACTTTGTGCATCGCGATCCCGATTGTGGCGTCGCGATCGCGAAGAGTACTGCTGGGCAGTGCATTTAAGTTGCCAATTTTGGGACGTTGCCTATTATTTCATTCTGTAAGCCGTAGACTTTGAGAAGAGGAGATTTTGACGAGCAATTTCACTATTACATTGGAGGTAAGCGATTTTCATTTGGATTTATCTTTATATCTTGATTATCCAGGGATTTCTACATCTAAAACGTTGAATTTTGAAAGGACATTTAATGTTTTTGCCTACACTTTAAGATGGTGTATTTTGGGGATTTGAGTAACGTTTGGACCCGATTTTTGAAACTAATTACATATTTGGACTCAAGAAATTATGGATCATCGAATATTGGTATTGATTTTCAGATTTCGGGCACGTGGGCCAGACTTGACTTTTGTTGACTTTTGAGAATTTCATTAAAGATCGAAGTTTTATGGATTGGGATCGCTTCCTATGGCATTTTTGACTTCCTTGGGTGACGTTAGGCTTGGATTTGCGGGATTAGAGAGTTAGATCGAGGTTTTGACGCAATTCGAGGTGGAACGCTAGCCCGGATGAGGTAAACATCTTGCCTAAGCTTGTTTTGTGGATAATTTTTCGTGGGCTATGGTGTTTGTTATGTGTTGGGGTGACGTATATGCGTGCACGGTGGCTATTCATGATTCAGGTAGTTCCTAAGCGATTATATGCTTTATTTTTCTATCGTACTTCTTTGATATCATGTTTTCTCCATTTGTGTGACTACGTGAGCTATCATTCATGCTAAAAATCATGTCTAGACTATTTGCTTACTTGTTGAGGCATGATAGGGCTATTTTTTCTGTGTTGAGCTATTTTTCTTAGTCATAGTCATACTTTTCAGTCATGATATGATATATGTGTGTTATATATCTGTCACTGAGCAATTTTGATATGTTGTCTAACATGTTGTTGGTGTCCTTGGACGTGACACAAGTTTGAGTTGAATTGCAGTATGTTGGAATATTCTGTGTGGTATATTAAATTATGTTTATGTGAGATGTTGGCCTATTGAGACTTGAGTGGATTGATGAATTATCTTGGGTCATTGAGATGTGGTGGTATTGATTATGAGGTAATATATGCACCAGAGCACATGGTGGGCTGAGTGGTATTGATTATGATGTGACGAGTGCGCTAGGCCCCATGTTGGGCTAAGTGATATTGATCATTGACTAGATCCGATCAGTTCTTGGGCAAGGACCCGCCCATTCGGAGTCAATTATTAATCGTGGGCATAGGCACGGAGTCATATATGTTCTTGGTGAAGGACTGGTGTTAGGAACCCATACAATATTAAGTGTGTGTATGTTTGTGTGAGTGTGAGGGTCCATGGGCTTTGGGCCAAGCACCGCGAGGATGCTAAGAGCATGATTGAGGGGCTCTTTTAACAAAGCACGATGAATGTGATGAGCTTGTTTATACTTGATATCTAAATTGTGGTTCTTTGTTGGTTTAGCATGTATAAGTGACATGTAGGAATAAAGATGTATTATCCTTTATACTAACTGGTATTTGATGTCTCTACTTAATGTTTAGAGCATGATATTACTATTTTGTCATATTAAACACTTGTCTAAGTGTATTTTGTGGAAGTAGATGAATTGACTGCTATATCTAAAAAACATGCCTCTTTCTCCTCTGTTGTGTTAAGCTGAGCCTGTCATTATTTGAGTTATTTTTCTTTATATTCTATCATTTTGCTGTTATTGCTATTGTTGGCTGTGGAAAATGCGCATCGAGCCTTGCCAAGCTCGTCACTTCTTTCTGCCCGAGGTTAGGCTTGCTACTTATAGAGTACAAGGGGTCGATTTTACTCATGCTATACTTTGTACTTTATGTGCAAATCCAGGCGCTGCTGAGAGTGGTGATTGTTAGGGAGTGGCACCGATATCAGCCTTTGGAGATTTTGAGGGAGCTGTTGTCCGTTCGTAGGCCTTGAAGTCCCTTTTCTCTTAGTTTATATTATTGATGTTCTATCTTTCAGACAATAATGTATATTGAGATCAAACTCTGTATTTAAACTCTGTAGCACTCATATACTTAGTGACTCCAGGTCGTGGTATGGTTTTAGTTGTATTATGACTATTGACTTCATTTATTTATAATTATTCCGCTATTGAGACTATTTAATACCGTTATTCGAGTTTACAGTTGTTCGTTGATTATCGGCTTGCCTAGCAAGTGGTGTTAGGTGCCGTCACGACTCCGGTGGGAGTTTTGATTGTGACAAGTTAGTATCGGAGCATTGGGTTCACATTGGTCTCGTGAGTCATGAGCATGCTTAGTAGAGTCTTGCGGATCGGTATGATGACGTCTGTACTTATCGTCAAGGCTATCAGGCTTTAGGAAACTTCCCTTTTCTTGATTCTTATCATGTGACTTTATCTCGGCTTAAAGCCTATATATTCGGTTTGTTCCCATTTATCCGTATGTGATTTGAGTACTCGACGTCAGTTGGGCACTAACGAATTATGATGATGATACAAATGTGATGCAGGATGTTTTTCCCCATGTTATAAGGCCAGAAAACTATTGTCGCTTAGGAGATAAGATTCAATCTATTGCAGCCCCACTGTTGGTATTGCCCACGGGTTCGGGGCTCTGCATAGTGTATCTTAATGATTCATGCGTTGTTCTTGATGCGGTGTTCGTATAGAAGGTAAGGGGATTTCTTAAGCTTGTGGGATTATTAGACCCGTGAAAAATATTAGCTGGTTCATGATTTGGAGTTTGGCATTTGTTTCCGCGAACATGAGGTATTGGGCTATGGATGTTAATGCTTAAGTTGATAGAGTTGCGAGATTGGATATTTCTGAGCTTAGTAGATTTCTCGCTTGTGTTGTTGCGGTAATATTTGTTTGGGCGCATTAAGGATCGTCAAATATGATAGTTTCTATTTTCTCGTCCTTAGAGACATGATATGCGAGGGAGTGATAAGGAGATGATCCTTAGTGTGGATGGTGTGTTGCGACTTCTGGGTCAGATTGCATTCCCCGTGTTGATGATTCGAGGGAGATGATCCTTGAGGCGGCTCGTCGTTGGGGTATTATATTCTTTCAACTGTTATAAATAGAGGCAGCATTATTGGTTATGTCTCACCATGTTTGATTGCCAACAGGTCGAGAATAAGCATCATAGACCGAGTGGTTACTTCGGAAGATGGTTTTGAGGCAAGAGCATATCATTATGGATTTTTCGCTAGGATTGCGACGAATTTCGTGAATATATGACACTATTTGGGTAACTATGGATTACTGAGGACGTTTCATATTAGTGGCTGCTTCTTAAATTTTGAGAGCTTGAATTTGACGAAAAGGGTTTGCTTGAGCTACTAAGAGATTGTGAATGCTTGATTACCATCTTAGTGTGCATACCATCTTCCGTTACGATGCGATGAAGGGTCTTTTAGTTGTACATTGGTGGACCGAAACAAATATTTTGTAGCCTGTGGACGAGTGTGGACTTAGGAGAAGGCATTGATTACATGGTATTTGTAACCATGGTAGGTTAGAGAAAAATATTGATATGAGGTCACACATGTAGGCTATCTCCTGTGAGGAAATTGGGGGTTGCATGATTTCCTACGAGGTCTCTATGAAGAGTTTTAGCTTTTAGCCGATGGGGTATATGTGCTATTATAAGGGTTTAGATCTCTTGAGGAAGAAGGAACGACTGTCACGAGGTTGAGTGTGCATTTGGGCTGATGATCTGGAATACATTAAGGTTGGTGAAGCATGAGCTTATGAGACATTCAGCTAAGTAACAATGTGGGATCATGGCAGCTAAAGATGAGCAGTCGTTATAGGTTCTTGGAGTATGTGATGGTGGCTTAGCACTAAGTGGGGAATCCTACAATCAGCGATTGGGTCACCTAGTTGGATGTTGTTATATATTTTGGACTAAGGTATGCTTATGGATTGGACATGATCTTAGGAGGATGACCTTGAGGATGATTTGAACAAAGAATTGCTGGGTGCATGCTGTATTCCACCTTGGTGATACATGGAGATTGTGGGAGGACTCATGCTTAATATTCTTATGTGGAGGTAGTGTGAAAGGAAAAGATTCGAGCAGTTGTCTTCTTTTTCGAGTATCCATATGCTATCAGCGTACTAATCGGCCAACATGATTGGTTATGTATTCAGGACTGGACTACGTGGGTGACTTTCTAGAAGGTTCTAATGGATTCAAGATTCAATATGTGGTATATAAGGATTTACAGATTTATGTGTGACTAATGATTCATGATTTGTGTTGGTTTGTTGAAGAGACTTGGAGCATTTCTGTATCATTATCGGTTATGTGAGGCAGTGTTTGAGAGATCAAGGGACAACTTCCGATTCATTGAAGGCTTCTTCGAAATATGTACTTGGGTTGGAGGTACTACTAGATGTCTAAGAAGGAATAAGTGGCTCACGAGTCTTAGGACAACAAGACTTCTCATTGGGACCACCTGGGATGAATTTTGATTGAGATCCATATTATACTTGGCAAGAGTAGCGTTTTTATGAAGGCGGGTCACGAGTAATCTGAAGGAGTTGGATCCATTTAGAAGTGGCTTAGGTTAACATCATAATAGAGGGGAGCGGTTCCTTTAGTACTGTAGGGCTTTGTAGGTGTTTTTGTGGTAATACTGTTGGGTTTGATAGTCTGTGTGACTTGGGTGATTAGACGTATTTGGTTCGACTGTCTCGGTTATGTGCGTATGGATTTCAAAGAGTTTGCGATGATTTCAACTACGACTTGCGGTTGCTATCCTTTACAGGCATGGGAATTTGGTTTCGTGGTTGTTTTCTACTGAATTGAGTTTAGCGCTAGTTGATGGAGTTTGTATCCTATTTATGATTCAGAGCTGATAATAGGATTTTCATAGTTTTGCATATTAGCATTATTGAAGTTGTTAGTTATGTGGGATGGGGATTGCATCGATAGAGTTGCAGTTCGGTTTCAAAAGAATGTTATAAGTTCTAGGCAACATGGGAAATATCATATGTAAAGAGAATTCTAGCACTATTTTTGCATCATCTGAGAAGGGTGTGTTGTGTGGAAGGTGCCTTTGTGTATCAATTGCGGATGCTTGACTAGTACTACAAAATTGCATGGCTTGTAACAATTGATCTTTAAGTTTTGCTACTTGGTACAGAAGGTTATGGGAGTATCTCCTATGAGGTGATTGTTTATGCGTGACGTGTCAGTCATTTGAGAGAGAGAGTTTGAGATCAGGTATGGAGATTTTGGTACTCTTACGGTTTGGAGACCGTATTTCTGAGATGAGGACTATACCTATGTTTGCGGACTGTGGAAGTGTATTCAGGAGTTGGTTGTTAATTGTATATGTCATTGATGAGGTTGTTGTGAACTTTTGGAATGTTATTGACCTTTTTTGGACTGGCTTGAATTGATTTGGAGGCCTATTGGTAGGTCGAATGAGAATGTGCATTCTACACTGGATAGGATTCGCCTCATTCAGCACATTATTTTCTATGGATACGTCAGCAGACGGAATCTATGTTATTCATGCCTTGATTTGTTTCATCTGCTACTTCCTTATACGATGATGGGTTGCGTGATGACTTGATTATATACAAGCATTTTGTGGTTCTTTTCAGGCCTAGTGGCGATATTTGAGCGAGATGGCTCTTGAGATGTTGATTTTCTTATTGCTGTGACGACCCGGCCAGTCGTCTCGTGGGTTACCACTCCGTCTTCCCCATTTTCTTTCTCATTATATTTTGTTATCTGTGTTTTATGTAATCAAGTTGAGTAGTTGAGTACGGAGTGAAATCGGTAAGAAATGAGACACTTAGTCTCTTTCAAGGAGGCTTAAGTTGTAAAAGTCAACTGTATGTTGACTTATGAGTTAGAAGGCTCGGATGTGAATTCCGATGATTCGGTTAGTTTCGGTAGAGGATTTACGACTTAGGAGTGTGATCGGAATTAGTTTTGGAGGTTCCGTGTAGAATTAGGCTTGAATTGGTGAAGTTAGAATTTTGGCGATTTCCGGTTGATAGGCGAGATTTTGATCCGAGGGTCAGAATGGAATTCCGAAAGTTGTTGTAGCTTCGATATGTGATTTATGACTTGTGTGTAAAATTTTAGGTCATTCGGACGTGGTTTGGTTGGGTTTAGAATAAAAGAGTGATTTAAAAGATTTTGAAATCCTTAGGCTTGAACCCAACGCGAATCTGGTGTTGAGAGGTTGTTTTGAGCATTCCGATGGTTGCAACAAGTTTGAATAATGTTATGGGATATGTTGTCATGTTTCTTTGAGTTTCCAGAGGGCCTCGAGTGGATTTTGGATGGTTGATGGAGTTTAACTTTGGCATTTCAAGAATGTGTCGATGTCGTCTCTTCAAGAATAAGTGGTATAATATTATGCAAATGGGCTCCAAATTCAGTTTTAGTTGAATCATTAGATCCGTATCGAAATTTTGGAGTCATAGCAAAAAGAATCTTCCAATTCGGACATCGTATGAGAAAGTTATGCCTATTTTCGTGTCAGGAAAAAATTCTGCAGATATGTCAAATCTGCGATCGCAGAATGACCGCACATCAGCTATGCGAACCGCATTATTGACCTAGAGATCGAAAATTGAGGCAGAACTTGGGGCGAGGCTTGCGATTTCTGCGACCAAAAATGCGAACCGCAAACCTGTTATGCGACAGGTTTGCGGATCGCAAAAATCGCCTGACAGGGGCGTTTTAACGTGATTTTTGATACTTTTTAAGTAGAACTCTGTGCCCATTTTGTTCTACAAGACCCATTTTCGTTACCCACGAAGAGGAACACCTCCA
>MCJB01049053.1:198408-269189 GCA_002018475.1 Nicotiana obtusifolia
TATATATATATATATTGTGACGACCCGGCCAGTCGTCTCGTGGGTTACCACTCCGTCTTCCCCATTTTCTTTCTCATTATATTTCGTTATCTGTGTTTTACATAATCAAGTTGAGTGGTTGAGTACGGAGTGAAATTGGTAAGAAATGAGACACTTAGTTTCTTTCAGGAAGGGTTAAATCGAAAAAAGTCAACTGGATGTTGAACCTATGAGTTAGAGGGCTCGGATGTGAGTTCCGATGGTTTGGTTAGCTTCGTATGGTGATTTCGGACTTAGGGGTATGTTCGGATTTGAAATTGGATGTCCGTAGGACAATTCAACGCATTTTGGCGAATGTTGGAAAATAGAAGATTTTTGGAAAAGTTTGACTGAGGAGTTGACTTTTTGATATCGGGGTCTGAATCCAGTTCTGAAAATCTTCATAGGTCCGTTATGTCATTTATGACTTGTGTGCAAAATTTGAGGTCAATCGGACTCGATATGATAGGTTTCGGCATCGAACGTAGAAGTTGGAAATTGTTAAGTTTTGTTAGGCTTGAATTGGGGTATGATTCGTGTATTTAGCGTTGTTTGATGTGATTTGAGGCCTCAACTAAGTCCATGTGATGTTTTAAGGTTTGTTGATATATTAGGTTGAAGTCCCGAGGGCCTCGAATGGATTTTGAATGGTTGATGGAGTTTAACTTTGGCATTTCAAGAATGTGTCGATGTCGTCTCTTCAAGAATAAGTGGTATAATATTATGCAAACGGGCTCCAAATTCAGTTTTAATTGAAGCATTATATCTGTCTCGAAATTTTGGAGTCATAGCAAAAAGAATCGTCCAATTCAGACATCGTATGAGAAAGTTATGCCTATTTTTGTGTCAAGGAAAGAAAATCTGCATAAATGCTAGAAATGCTACGCCTGCTGTCAAAAATGCGAACAGCATTTTGGTTATGCTACGCAGAATGCGAACAGCAAAGTGAAATAGATTCTGGGCCAAAAATCAATATCAAAAATGCGACCAGAATGCGGACAGCATTCTGGTTATGCGAACAGCATTTTGAACACCTGAATTGTTCCGATTTTTGACCCCTTTTTAAATAGACACCAATGCGCATTTGCCCTACAAGAACCCATTTTCGTTACCCACGAAAAGAAACACCTCCAAACACCATAGAATCACCATAAATCAACCTCAAAACTATATCCAAAGGAGATTTTCATGGACAAATTCTTAAAGGAAGAGTTTTGGTCATCTTAAACATACTTGGGGCCATATAACTCGGATTGAAGCGAATCTTTAAGCAAATATTGGGGGATTTTCAAGAGGAATCTTGGGGTAAGTGTTCCTAACTAAATTTTTGAGGAATTACCTCGGTTTATCACTAATTTTTAGCAATTAATTAGTGATTTAAGTTGGAAAAATTGTGGAAAACCCTTAAGTTTAGATTTAAGATTTGGAGGTCGATCCGGTGTGGGAATTCGATAAATTTTGTATGGTTGAACTCGTGAGGAGATAAGGAACCCGTTGGGATGGAAATTACTGAATTTGGAGAAGTGGGCCCGAGGCTCGGATTTTTCTAATTTCGGGATTTCTTGGTGTTTTTCGATTGTTTTGTTTGGGCTTTGTTCCCACAACATATTGTAATGTAATTGTTCTGAATTTGGATAGATTCGACGCGCGTGGAGGCCAATTCAAAGGGCAAGCGCGTCCCGGGATAAGGATTTAGCCGGTTTGAGGTGAGTAATGATCTTAATGATGTTCTGAGGGTTTGAAACCTCGGATTTGCACATCGTAGTGCTATATTGAGTTGAGATACGCGCTCGATGATGAGCATGGGATTGTTTACTACTGGGGATTGGGACTTGGTCCATCCCGATTGATGATTTTACTATACATTTGACTGAAACATACTTGTTATCATCATGATTTGAGCTGATTGTCGTATTTGGGCTTCGTGCCGGTTATGTGAACCCTTCAGGGGTATTTATCACTGTTTCCTCACTGTTTGAATTCATTACTTGAACTCAGTCATGTGGGTCTTCCACTGTTTTACAACTCAGCCACTTTGCTCACTTTTTGAGGTTACATAATATTTTAAATGATGTTTTGGGTTGAGAACTACTATTTTACTATGCCCGAGGGGCATGAGATGATTTTTTGACTGAGTGAGGCCGAGGGCCAAATGTGAGGTTTTACTGAGTAATATGAGGCCAAGGGCCTGAGATTTAAATGATATTTTAAAATAATTTTTAAATGGATCGGGTGGCACGCCGCCACGGGATATGATATAAATGGATCGGGTGGCAACCGCCGCGGATATGATATAAATGGATCGGGTGGCGCGCCGCCACGGATATGACATAAATGGATCGGGTGGCACGCCGCCACGAGATATTGCGCCACTGCACCCCCCCCACAGTGAGCGTAGGGTACCCATGGGATCGGGTGACACGCCGTCACGAGACATGACTTGGCTACTCATAACATTTTGTTTTACTTTATGTTATTGACTTGATTATTTGCATGTTTACTGTTTCATTATGGATTGCTATATGCCTTATGTGTTTCCTTACTCTCAGATGTTATTTATAATGATTACTCACTGAGTTTGAAGTACTCACATTACTCCCTGCACCATGTGTGCAGATTCAAGCATTACCGGTTCCGCTCCGAGGTATTAACTACTACTACTGTCAGGGCGGTGATTCAGGGATTACGAGGTAGTTGTTGGCGTCTGCAGCCCCGTATCTCTTTTACCTTGTTGTTTCCACTATTTTCAAACAGTTGTGCCAAAGATATTGTAATAGTAGTATTATTATTAGGATTTTCATTAGCTTCTCATGACTTTGTGACACCCCGATTTGAGGGCTGTAGTCGGGATGGTTCGCTATTTTTTCGCTAACTTCTGCTATTAAACCATACTTATATTATTTTCGTGTTGCTAACTGTTTAAATCGAGGTTTAGTTTGGATTGGCTAGCCTTGTCTTCATGAGAGGCGCCATCACGACCGGGTTGGGATTTTGGCAAGCTTGGTATCAGAGCCTAGGTTACATTGGTCTCACGAGTCATGAGCGGGTTTAGTAGAGTCTCGCGGATCGATACAGAGACGTCTGTATTTATCTTCGAGAGGCTGCAGAACCTTTTTAGGAAAATTCCAGATTCTTGAAATTCTTGTCGTGCGAACTTGTTGATCCGAGTACTAAAACTTCTACTATCCTCTTCTCTCATAGATGGTGAGGCCGCGGACTACCGGACGAGGTGGACGACCACCAGTACCACCCACGGAGGCCACCAGAGGCCGTGGATGCGGTCGTGGTTGTGGTAGAGGCAGAGCGGCGAGGACAGCATCTGTTGATCCACCAGCTGCCCCAGCTCAGGAACAGGCTCCAGCAGCACCAGTTCATGCACCAGCTGTGCCTATCTCTATTCCAGGTCTTCAGGAGACCTTGGCTCAGATATTATCTGTTTGCACTGGCCTGGCTCAGGCGGTTTCAGCCACAACAGCCGCAACTACTTCACAGGCCGGGGGAGGCAATCAGACTCCAGTTGCCCGCACGCCTGAGCAGGTAGTGTAGGGACTTCAGATGCCGGGGGCACCTCCACCCCAGCCAGCTGCACCAGCTCAGGAATTCATAGTACCAGTTATGCCAGATGATGAGCAGCGTCGCCTTGAGAGGTTTGGCAGACTCCAGCCTCCATCATTCAGTGGTGCTTAGGGCGAGGATGCCCAGGGTTTTCTTGACAAATGTCAGCGAATGCTCCGGACAGCCGGGATCCTTGAGTCTAGTGGTGTGGCATTCACCACCTTTCAGTTTACGGGAGCTGCCTTTAATTGGTGGGAGGCGTATGAGAGGCGTAGGCCGGTTGATGCAGCGCCCCTTACTTGGCAACAATTCTCTACTCTCTTCTTGGAGAAGTATGTGCCGCAGTCCCGCAGAGAGGAGCTGCGCAGACAGTTTGAATGGCTGCGACAGGGGGATATGACTGTGTCACAATATGAGTCAAGATTTTTTGAGTTGGCTCGACATGCCGTCTGGATGGTACCGACTGATCGTGAAAGGATCAGGAGGTTTGTGGATGGCCTTAACTATCATCTCCGTATCCTCATGACCAGGGAGAGAGTATTGGGTGCTACCTTCGAGGAGGTGGTTGATATAGCTCGCGAGATTGAGACGGTTCTCCATCAGGAGCGAGAAGAGAGGGAGGCTAAGAGGCCTCGAGGATCGGGCAGTTACAGTGGTTCTCCTTCGAGGGGCCAGTTTCAGCAGGGTAGAGGCCGTTCCTTCAGGCCTGCTCAGCCAGCCCGTCCAGATTATCGTGGGGCATCTGCAGGTCGTGGTTATCATGGGTTGCAGCAGGGTCAGTCATCACTCAGCGCCCTTCCAGCCTATGCTCCGTCGGCCCAGGGTCCTTCTATGCCGAGTGCATTTGCTAGAGCACTAGGGAGCTGTTATGAGTGTGGCGAGATGGGCCACGTGCGGAGGCAGTATCCTCACTTTGCTGCTAGATCGTCCCAACCGAGGGGTCAGCCCTCGACTTCTGCTCCAGTTACCTTACCACTAGCCCAGCCAGCTAGGGGTGGAGGTCAGGCAGCTAGAGGTCGCCCTAGAGGGGGAGGTCGAGCAGGCGGTGGCAAGGCCCGATTCTATGCTATTCCAGGCAGGACAGATGCCAGTGCTTCAGATGCCGTTATTACAGGTATTGTTTCAGTCTGCCACAGAGATGCCTCTGTATTATTTGATCCCGGTTCCACTTATTCATATGTGTCCTCATATTTTGCTCATTATTTGAGTACGCCCCGGGAGTTTCTTGCTTTACCTGTTCATGTGTCTACTCCGGTGGGCGACACTGTTGTTGTAGACCGTGTGTATTGGTCGTTTGTAGTAACTATTGGGGGTCTGGAGACCCGAGTGGATCTATTGCTACTAAGCATGATAGATTTTGATGTCATTTTGGGCACGGATTGGCTATCTCCATGTCGTGCTATTTTAGACTGTCATGCTAAGACAATTACTTTGTCTATGCCGGGTGTGCCGCGGATCAAGTGGCGTGGCGTGACTGATTATATTCCTAGTAGGGTGATATCATACTTAAAAGCCCAGCGTATGGTTGGGAAGGGTTGCCTTGCATACCTAGCATTTGTGAGGGATGTTGGAGCTGAGACTCCAAGCATCGATTCTGTTCCAGTTGTGCGAGATTTTCCTGATGTGTTTCTGATTCGCTCAAATTACACCTTAACAATAGTGTAAGCGATCGATGTCAAATATAGTAACCCAACGAGGTTGGGGTCGAATTCCACAGGGAATAGGCGTGAAACTATTGTCCAATTAATGTAATACTTTGCTTAGTCGTAATTCTATCAAGTAGCCAAATAAAATAAAGAAGTGTTTAATACGTAAGAAAGAAAACTGAGAACTAATGTTGTAGAATAGTTTGAACGTAAGAACTATGAATTTTAAGAAACCAAGGTTGTATCCCCCTAAATGTAGTAGAATGTTCTTGATATTGATATTGAATTCCGTTCTTGATATGCAATTGGTGTCTACTGTATTTATCCAATATTTCCCAATATGCGGATAATGTATCCTCTTACGATTCTTCCGAATACAAAAGAATCGATCTTAAGAAGAACCAATTATTTGCCAAATTAAAATCTACTTATTCCTAATAGATTTCGTTAAAACAAGGTTTAAAGCCTTGAATTTATGTTATTTATTGCTACCAAACCCTATCTCACTTTTCCAAGATAAGATAGCGTTAATTGGCATTCGTTAATGTTTGCAACCACTAACGATTAATTGAAAACGAGAAATAAATAAATATCAAGCTTCTTCTGAAATTGGAATCAATATCAAACTCTCAATAACATTCCACCCATCTAAGGTTCACAACCTCAGCGTTTAAGTTTAGCTACACATGCTGAGAATTAAAGAACAAGAAAAAGTAATGGATATAATCTTACAAAAATAGAGAGTTTTGATCACCAAAAGCTTCTAAGAATTCGAAAAATAATCAAAGCCGTACTTTGTACTCTAAGTTCTGACAAGAATGTCTTCACAAAACCCTATAAAAGCTATTTATAGAGGCCCAAAACCCGAGGCGAGTAGCAGTCAGTTTTGCCAGGTTGGACAAATGCGAACCGCATTCCTGTCGCAGAACAGGAATGTGGTTCGCAAATCTTCATCGTCCATCGCAAATCACACCAGCCAGTTTTGCTCTCGTTGCATCTGAATTTTGCGGTTCGCATACTGATTATGCGATCGCAGAATGCGATCGCATTCTTCACACTGATCTTCACACAGAACTCTGTTTGCGTTTGCGATTCCACCAGGCCAATTTGCGGTTCGCATTCCTGTTTTGCGATCACATTTGCGATCGCATTCTCGACATGAATATCGGCCCAAAGTTCTGTCTCAGTCTGCGAACTACTTGTCGAATATGCGATTCGCACATATGTTCTGCGATCGCATTTTTACACCTTCGATGCTCCTGACCCCTTTTCTTGTCTTTAGCTGGCTTTTTGACTTCTTTTCCATACTTCTGGATTCCTTCACTCAATATACTGCAAATAAACTAAAATTACGTAAGTATTGTGATAATTAACAAGTAAAACAAGTTAAACTTTAAGTAAATAGTATCAAAATGTGCCGAAATTACCCGGCACATCAACACCCCCAACTTAAACTCTTGCTTGTCCTCAAGCAAGTAACACGATACTATCCTACTCTAGACTCTACTTATCAAATATGAAGCAATACTGACCATGGACGGTGTTTGTTGTTAACATCTCAATCATAACCCTTTTGACCCTTGTACCCCCCCTTTGAATCATTAATATGTTCAAAGACAACCAATCAATTAGTGAACTTTGAGCTTCAACAAAGTAACTAAAGGCTACTTTCAGCTGAATCTACTTATGCTTTACTCAAAGCTCAACTAACTATCAACCTAGCAGTGTATGTGCCCTCACTAGAAAGAAAGTCCCACTCTCACAATATTTGTTATAGCAAAACCAAGGGACAAAAGTACTAGTGCACTCGCTCTCAGAACAGAATTTCAAGTGTCACCACATGCCATGCCATAGGCTCGCCTAGTTATAGGAACACTCGGTTAAAGATCACATAAGGACTTTGTAAGCTTGTAATGTCGGTTTAAGGCAAGGTAGGATATATTTAGATAATAGTGGCTACTTCCTCCTTGAACACTAATTACCCGCTTCTTTCTTTCAACCTTTTGTTCCTTTTTGACCCCATGGCCTCAATGGCCTTACATTCCCGCATTAGACCCCACTTGCATAGCTCTTTATTTGATTCTCAATCTTCTTTATGACAACACACATAGAATATTTTTTTTCTCTGTTTTTCTGTTTTTATATTGAAGCTTCCATAGATTCACATGAGCTTTTGAAGTACGGGGTCCCAATCTCATTTCAAAACCTTGCCCATTTTCATGTTGACCCACACCCCCAACTTAAACTTTTAGCAATGTTCTCAATGTTCAAGGAGGAACGGGTTCAAGAGAGATCATGTCTTACGAATGGGATAGGTTTGTAATGCAGAGGCCAAGGAAAAGGCTACAAGGCTCAAATAGGGTACTATTGATATTCATTATGCACAGGTAGGCTGAAAAGGCTAGAAAGGTTTCATCACTAATCAAAGAAAGCCTAAGATCATTTCTCTAACTCAGTTTACATAGGATAGGCAACGAAAAACCAACCGGGCAAGTTCTAGATGGCAGCAGTGAACACAAGAACTATCAAAACAAGGAACTCACACACATTGGCACATCAACTGTTCGGTTAACATAGTTTACAGCTTTGGAGTTCAACTTTTGTAATTCGAGGCTTTTCTCGTGTACACATACACAATTCTAAGTAAACCTAGAGTTACTGAGCGAGCCTCAAATCCACCTATTTGATTTGTTATAAGGTCTATTCTTCACATATGCTTACATACTTGATTTTCAACAGATGTACCATCCTGGTCAATGTACTTCATATTTAAAGGCTTGGTTCTACTATTACACCCTTGAAAAAGAACCAGACAAAATAAAAAACAAGGGGAATTTATTGCTAACTATTTAATTATAACAACATATACACATGAATCATAAAGCATTACTATATAATGTACAGGTATGAAATGTTACTACACATGCTCACAAGTAAATCAAATATACAGACAAAACAAGAGTGTAAGGCTACCACCCCCAACTTAAACACATGCATTGTCCCCAATGCATAAAATAAAATATAAAGGACAAGGGGCTCCTTGGTGGCGCAATTGCGTGAAGAGATGCAGTAGCCTAGGTCTCTGTCAGTGCTGGAGGAGAAGAGTGAGTCTGGTCCGAAGCCGGTGGGGGAGCTGCTGAGCTGCTAGCTTCTCCCGTTGGTGGCCATCTCCTGGCAGCCTTATTGGCTAGTGATCGCTCAATGGCCTTTTCGATGTCGGCTTGCTCTTGTTCCTCCTCCGCCGTAGGCACAACAATTTTTTTTCCTTTTGGCTTAGGGGTTGCACTCTCATCGACCTCTAAACTGGCCTCCTCTGATTCATCCCCTTCGAGTTCTGATGGCCCCTCCGATGTCTCGTCATCAGTAGACTCAACCTGTACTGTAGGGGCAGGAGGCTGAGACACTTTGGCAGACGAAGGTGCAATGTCTGTCATAAGTGTCGTGAAGTCCAGGCCCAAATCAGCACGGCCAGCACCCTGGTCACCCTCTTTTGGGAGGAGAGAGGATATGTCGAACTCCAGATTTTTCATCTTCTGGAGGTCGGTTTTCAGGGATTTTACTTCCTCCCGCAGTTGGGGTAGACCCCGCACTTCACCTCTTTCAATGCTATCAACCCTCAACTCGAGCTTGGTCAACCTCTCTCCGAACGCTAATTGTTGTTGTTGCAGCGAAGTCAAGGCCTGTTTAATCAGTAAGGGCAAGGTCTTCAAGAGTTGGTCTACTTTAGAGTTTGCATGATGAGCAAGTAAACCAAGTCTTGAAATGGCTGGCATGTGCGAGGCTGATGGACCAGTGGTAGATGAGGGTGCAGTTTCTTCAGCCGCTGTAGAGGTGTCAGGGTTCTGGGGAGACAGGAGGTTTTGAGAGTCAATGTCTTCAATTGGGGTTGTTGTTAGGGCCGGTGAATCACTGATACGAGTGATGTATATATCTCTCGCAGACCTCCTAAGTTTGTCTTGTTATGGTAAGAATGGTACGTCCACCTCTTGGCAGAGGGTGGTGATCAAACTTGGGAAGGGAAGTGATGTGGCCCGCTGAGTAGCCCGGATGCCAATTTCTTGAAAGATAAGGCTCCCCACATCAATTGTAATACCCGTCATTATGTAAGCAATGAGAAGTGCCTTCTCAATGCTGATGTGTGTTTCGTTTCTGGAGGGTATTAGATGGGAGGTGACGAAGCTGAGCCAATATTTGCCCTCCCTTGTGAGGCCTTCCTTAAAGATTTTCTTTCCAGGATTTATCCAGGCCGGGATCCCCTTTGCAATTATTGACGCTATCCACCCCCGTTCATTCTCTCTATTGGAGTACTTTGCATCGTACTCGGGTGTGCTTGAGTCCCAGTTGGGAAAGTAGAGTTTGTTGATATGGTTGCTGCCACAAAACACAGTCTTGCCCCGAACTTCAACAAGGCTAGTGAATATTCTATTTCGTCGATGATATGCTGATCGGGAGGCTCCATAAGACGCATAAAATTCACGGACCATTGACTCGTTGTATTCCTTGGGGTCCTTAGTGAAATACTCCCATCTTCTCGTTTTTATGATTTCGAAAATATGAGGGTATTTGTCCTGCAGCCCATTCAGACTCAACTTTTTCTCCGCCAAAATCCTTCGCTTTGCGAGCGCTTCCCCGAACAAAGACCTTGAACCTTCAACCCCAAAACGAAGCTGAAGGTCATCACCTTTCTTCCTTCGTGCCTCAGCAACTAGATCAACTTTCGGAACGTAATCCTCCTCATCATACTGGGAGGGGGTAGGTATAGTTGATTCTTTCCTTGCCCGTTTGGTTGGTTCGGAGGTTGAAGCGGAGGAAGGCCTTCTCTTTAAGGAATGATTTTTGGCCATATCTGCATACGTGGGAGATGTCAGTGACATTATCATCATTTGAGAGAAAAACATAAAGAAAAACAGGAGAAATGACCAAAGAGTTATAGAAATGCGGTGTGGTTTGCGGTCGCATAACCACTATGCGAATCGCAAATCCATCGCAAAGTGGTGATGTGCATAAGCCTGTTCGATACACACAAATGCGATCGCACTCTCATTGCAGAACGAGATCTGCGATTGCATAACCACCGCATAGTTCACCAGTGCTAACTAAATGTTCTGAGTGTGTTCGCGGTGGATCTGCGGTTCGCAAATTGGTTATGCGATCGCAGATTCACCGCATTTGTCGTCTCCCTCAGACACCTAGGGTTTAGGGAATGCGGTCTAATTGCGGTTCACATTTTGAATTTTTGGACCGCAAATACCTTCAAATACCCAAGAATGTGCATCCCTTAGGCAAACAAACCCCAGATTTCTGTCTTCCACTCGAACGACTTTGAACTTCTTTACTGAACAATAAACCCTAGGTTTTCGAACTAAGAATTTAAGGTGAAGCAAAGAGAGCACATACCTTGGGAAGAAGATTGTAGCTCTTAGATTAAAGGTGAATGAACTCTTGGACTGACAGTTGTAGTTTTCCGATGATATTCGTCGGAAGTCTTCTCTGTTTCCGTCTTCTCTTCTCTTTTTGTTTGTTTGTGGTTTTTTTTTTTTTGTATACTTAGAATGAAAGGTTTATAATAGGAAAAGATGCAAACACTTACCTGACGATTATGTGATGAAACTGCGGTTCGCATTTCAATTATGCGAACCGTAAATTGGGAGCGTCCACCGCATTTTCAGCAGACTTGTGAGCTGAATTTTTTGTGTCTGTTTGCGGTGAAAATGCGGTTCGCATAACTCAAATGCGAACCGCAAATTAGCGAGCTGTGTCACATTTTTGACCACTATTTTTGCTCAAATTTCTGCTTCAGTTTGCGGCACAAATGCGGTTCGCATATCACAAATGCGATCGCATTTGTGCAGCATTTTTCACCTTGATGTTTCACTGCAGTTTCAGCAACTCCTTGTTAATTCTTGTGTTCATTCATCACATTCCTGCATTTGAAAACCCTTCAAATAGAACTAAGTACAAACGTAACATTGAATTCTAAGTAAATAAAATTATGACATGAACAAAAACAAAAACTAATGATACCACACATGGGTTGCCTCCCATGAAGCGCTTGATTTAACGTCGCGGCACGACGATGCTAGGATGCCTCTGCAATCATTCAGTGGTTTGGCTTTGATCATCTTTTAGAGCCAGCTGCTCTACCACATGTTTCTCTCCATCTACACCCAAGTAGTGCTTGATTCTCTGTCCATTAACCTTGAAGTTCCGAAGCCCATCTTCCGAGGCTAATTCAACAGCTCCAAACGGGGAAACATTTACAACTTTAAATGGTCCTGACCACTTGGACTTCAGCTTCCCCGAAAATAATTTGAGTCTTGAATTGAATAGCAACACCAAGTCCCCCGCCTTAAACTCTCTTTTCAAGATCTTTGTATCATGGACGAACTTCATTCGTTTTTTATAAACTGCTGCACTCTCATAAGCGTGAAACCGAAATTCCTCCATTTCATTCAACTGTGCCAGCCTTAAAGCTTCGGCCTCTGCCCAGTCCATGTTTAATCTCTTTAAAGCCCACATAGCCTTATGCTCGAGTTCAACGGGTATATGGCACGTCTTTCCAAAGACTAACTGATACGGGGATGTACCAATAGGAGTCTTGTAAGCTGTACGATATGCCCATAGAGCATCATCTAGCTTTCTTGACCAATCAGTCCTATTTGCGTTCACCGTCTTGGATAGGATGCTTTTGATCTCCCTATTGGATACTTCAACTTGGCCGCTCGATTGTGGATGATAAGGTGTGGCAACCTTGTGCTTAACCCCATACTTGTCGAGGAGAACTTTAAACACTCTGTTACAGAAGTGTGAGCCTCCATCGCTGATAATGGATCTCGGGGTGCCAAACCTGGTGAAAATATTCTTCTTTAGAAACGCGGTCACACTCCGAGCTTCATTGTTTGGTAAGGCAACGGCTTCTACCCACTTGGATACATAATCCACAGCTACTAAGATGTATTTCATCCCACATGAGCTTATGAAAGGGCCCATGAAGTCAATGCCCCAAACATCGAATAATTCGATTTCCATGACAAATTTCATGGGCATCTCATGCTTCCTAGAGATTGGGCCCTGTCGTTGGCATTGGTCGCAAGACTTCACCAGTTGATTAGCATCCTGATAAATAGTCGGCCAGTAATATCCACACTCCAAAACCTTTGCAGCTGTTCTGTTGCCCCCATGATGACCCCCAACTGGTGAGTCATGGCATGCTTTCAGGATCTGTAGCATCTCTTCCTCGGGTACGCATCTTCGAATTATGTTATCAGCACAGATAAGGAATAAGAATGGTTCTTCCCAATAATAATTTCGACAATCCCTCAAGAACTTTTTCCGTTGGTACGATTCCAACCCTTTCGGAATAAGGTCGCTAACAATGTAGTTAGCGATGTCTGCATACCATGGTGCAAATGAATCTGATATCATCAGTATGTGTTCATCTGGAAATGAGTCATTTATCTCCAGCTCTTCTTTTTGTCTCCCTGATTCTTCTAGTCTAGATAGGTGATCTGCCACCTGGTTTTGCGTTCCCTTGCGATCCATAACTTCAAAGTCAAACTCTTGCAGCAGTAACACCCATCTGATTAATCGTGGCTTAGCATCTTTCTTCGCCATCAAATAACGGAGAGCAGCATGATCTGTATACACAATCACTTTGGAGCCCAATAGATATGCACAGAACTTCTTGAATGCATACACAATAGCTAACAGTTCCTACTCAGTTACAGTGTAATTCATTTGCGCCCCATTAAGCGTCTTGCTAGCGTAGTATACTGGGTGAAGAATTTTGCTGTGTCTCTGCCCCAGCATCACTCCAATAGCTACACTGCTAGCATCGCACATAAACTCAAAAGTCAATGACCAATCAGGTGTGACAATGAGAGGTGTCGTGGTAAGCTTCGTCTTCAGTTCTTTAAAAGCAGTGAGGCATTTTTTGTCAAAGACGAACTTGGCATCTTTATCTAAGAGTTTACACATTGGGTGTGCGATCTTTGAGAAATCTTTAATGAACCGCCTGTAGAATCCAGCATGCCCCAGAAAGCTACGGGCACCTTTCACTGATGTGGGTGGAGGGAGCTTGGACATTCCTGTCGCAGAACAGGAATGTGGTTCGCAAATCTTCATCGTCCATCGCAAATCACACCAGCCAGTTTTGCTCTCGTCGCATCTGAATTTTGCGGTTCGCATACTGATTATGCGATCGCAGAATGCGATCGCATTCTTCACACTGATCTTCACACAGAACTCTGTTTGCGTTTGCGATTCCACCAGGCCAATTTGCGGTTCGCATTCCTGTTTTGCGATCACATTTGCGATCGCATTCTCGACATGAATATTGGCCCAAAGTTCTGTCTCAGTCTGCGAACTACTTGTCGAATATGTGATTCGCACATATGTTCTACGATCACATTTTTACACCTGCGATGCTCCTAACCCCTTTTCTTGTCTTTAGCTGGCTTTTTGACTTCTTTTCCATACTTCTGGATTCCTTCACTCAATATACTACAAATAAACTAAAATTACGTAAGTATTGTGATAATTAACAAGTAAAACAAGTTAAACTTTAAGAAAATAGTATCAAAATGTGCCGAAATTACCCGGCACATCAGTTTCCTGTAGACCTGCCGGGCATGCCACCGGACAGGGATATTGATTTTGGCATTGACCTGGTGCCGGGCACTCAGCCCATCTCTATTCCACCGTATCGTATAGCACCAGCAGAGTTGCAGGAGTTGAAAGAGAAACTTCAGGAACTCCTAGATAAGGGGTTCATTCGGCCTAGTGTGTCACCTTGGGGTGCACCGGTTCTATTTGTGAAAAAAAAGATGGCACGATGAGAATGTGCATCGATTATAGGCAATTGAACAAGGTAACAATCAAGAACAAATATCCTTTGCCTCGCATCGATGATTTATTTGACCAGCTTCAGGGAGCACGAGTGTTCTCTAAGATTGATCTCCGTTCAGGATACTCACCAGTTAAAGATCAGGGATGCAGATATTCTTAAGACTGCTTTTCCGGACTAGATATGGCCACTATGAGTTTCTTGTTATGTCTTTCGGGCTAACCAATGCCCCAGCAGCGTTCATGCAGTTAATGAACAATGTATTTCGGCTTTATCTGGATTCGTTCGTGGTGGTATTCATTGATGATATTCTGGTGTACTCGCGTAATCAGGAAGAGCACGCAGAAAATTTGCGAGTTGTATTACAGAGACTGAGGGAGGAGAAACTTTATGCAAAATTCTCTAAGTGCGAGTTTTGGCTCAATTCAGTGGCTTTCTTGGGACACGTGGTGTCCAACGAGGGTATACAGGTTGATCCAAAGAAAATAGAGGCGGTCCAGAGTTAGCCTAGACCGTCCTCGGTCACAGAGATTCGTAGCTTTCTTGGGTTGGCAGGCTATTATCGCCGGTTTGTTCAGGGATTCTCATCCATCGCATCGCCCTTGACCAAATTGACTCAAAAGGGTGTTCCATTTGTGTGGTCGGACAAGTGCGAGGAGAGCTTTCAGAAGCTCAAGACAGCCTTGATCACAGCTCCAGTATTGGTGCTACCGTCAGCCTCGGGTTTGTATACCGTATATTGTGATGCCTCAAGAATTGGGATCGGTTGTGTACTAATGCAGGAGGGTAGAGTTATTGCTTATGCTTCTCGTCAGTTGAGGGCTCATGAGAAAAACTATCCCATGCATGATTTGGAGCTTGCAGCCATTGTACATGCTTTAAAGATTTGGAGGCATTACTTATACGGCGTATCTTGTGAGGTGTTCACTGATCATCGTAGCCTTCAACATCTGTTCAAGCAAAAGGATCTAAATTTGAGGCAACAACGATGGCTGGAATTGCTCAAGGATTACGATATTACTATACTATACCATCCGGGAAAGGCCAACGTGGTGGCTGATGCTTTGAGCCGAAAGGCAGTGAGCAGGGGGAGTTTGGCATACATTCCCGTTGGAGAGAGACCTCTCGCAGTCGATGTCCAGACCTTGGCCAATAGGTTTGTGAGATTAGACATCTCGGAATCCAATCGGGTATTGGCTTGCGTGGTTTCTAGATCTTCGTTATACGATCGCATCAGGGAGCGTCAATATGACGATCCCCATTGGCTTGTCCTTAAGTACAGAGTCCAGCATAATGATGCTAAAGATGTGACCATCGGCAACGATGGAGTGTTGAGGATGTAGGGCCGGATTTGTGTACCTAATGTGGATAGGCTCCGAGAGTTGATTTTGGAGGAGGCCCATAGCTCACGGTATTCCACTCATCTGGGTGCCGCAAAGATGTACCAGGATTTGAAGCAACATTATTGGTAGAGAAGGATGAAGAAGGATATTGTGGGATTCGTAGCTCGGTGTCTCAACTGTCAGCAAGTAAAATATGAACATCAGAGGCCGGGTGGTTTGCTTCAGCAGATAGCTATTCCCGAGTAGAAATGGGAGCGGATCACTATGGACTTTGTTGTTGGACTCCCACGGACTTCGAAGAAGTTCGATGCTATTTGGGTGATTGTGGATCGGCTGACCAAGTCCGTGCACTTCATTCCTGTGTGTACTACCTATTCTTCAGAACGGTTGGCAAGGATTTATATCCGAGAGATTGTCCGGCTGCATGGTGTTCCAGTTTCTATCATTTCAGATAGAGGTACGCAGTTCACTTTGCAGTTCTGGAAAGCCGTGCAGAGGGAGTTGGGTACTCAGGTGGAATTGAGCACAACATTTCATCCTCAGACGGATGGGCAGTCAGAACGTACCATTCAGATACTGGAGGACATGTTGCGTGCATGTGTTGTTGATTTCGGAGGTCTATGGGATGAATTTCTACCGCTTGCAGAGTTCGCTTATAACAACAGCTACCAGTCAAGTTTTCATATGGCTCCGTATGAGGCTCTGTATGGGAGGCGGTGTAGATCTCCGGTTGGTTGGTTCGAGCCTAGCAAAGCTAGGCTATTGGGGACTAACTTGGTTCAGGATGCTTTAGAGAAGGTGAAACAATCCAGGAGAGGCTCTGTACAGCACAATCGAGGCAAAAGAGTTATGCCGATAGGAAGGTTCGAGATGTGTCTTACATGGTTGGCGAGAAGGTCTTGCTGAAGGTTTCGCCCATAAAAGGTGTTATGAGATTCGGGAAGAAGGGGAAACTGAGTCCTCGGTTCATTGGGCCGTTTGAGGTGCTTGTAAGAGTCGGGGAGGTGGCTTATGATCTTGATTTGCCACCTAGTCTGTCGAGTGTGCATCCAGTATTTCATGTTTCGATGCTCCGGAAGTATATTGGAGACCTGTCTCATATTTTGGACATCAGCACGATTCAGTTGGATGATAATTTGACCTATGAGGTGGAGCCAGTGGCGATTTTGGATCGTCAGGTTCGGAAGTTGAGGTCCAAGGAGATAGCTTCAGTGAAAGTTCAATGGAGAGGTCGGTCCGTGGAGGAGGCTACCTGGGAAACCGAGCAAGAGATGCGGAGCAGATATCCTCACCTATTTGAAACTTCAGGTATGTTTCTTGACTCGTTCGACGACGAACGTTTGTTTAAGAGGGGGAGAATGTGACGACCCGACCAGTCGTCTCGTGGGTTACCACTCTGTCTTCCTTATTTTCTGTCTCATTATATTTCGTTATTTGTGTTTTACGTAATCAAGTTGAGTAGTTGAGTACGGAGTGAAATTGGTAAGAAATGAGACACTTAGTTTCTTTCAAGAAGGGTTAAATCGGAAAAAGTCAACCGGATGTTGACCTATGAGTTAGAGGGCTCGGATGTGAGTTCCGATGGTTCGGTTAGCTTCGTATGGTGATTTCGGACTTAGGCGTATGTTCGGATTTGAAATTGGATGTCCGTAGGACAATTCAACGCATTTTGGCGAATGTTGGAAAATAGAAGATTTTTGGAAAAGTTTGACCGAGGAGTTGACTTTTTGATATCGGGTCGGAATCTAGTTCTGAAAATCTTCATAGGTCCGTTATGTCATTTATGACTTGTGTGCAAAATTTGAGGTCAATCGGACTCGATTTGATAGGTTTCGGCATCGAACGTAGAAGTTGGAAATTGTTAAGTTTCGTTAGGCTTGAATTGGGGTATGATTCGTGTATTTAGCGTTGTTTGATGTGATTTGAGGCCTCGACTAAGTCCATGTGATGTTTTAAGGTTTGTTGATATATTAGGTTGAAGTCCCGAGGGCCTCGAATGGATTTTGGATGGTTGATGGAGTTTAACTTTGGCATTTCAAGAATGTGTTGATGTCGTCTCTTCAAGAATAAGTGGTATAATATTATGCAAACGGGCTCCAAATTCAGTTTTAATTGAAGCATTAGATCCGTATCGAAATTTCAGAGTCATAGCAAAAAGAATCGTCCAATTCGGATATCGTATGAGAAAGTTATGCCTATTTTTGTATCAAGGAAAGAAAATCTGCATAAATGTTAGAAATGCTACGCCTGCTGTCCAAAATGTGAACATCATTTTGGTTATGCTACACAGAATGCGAACAGCAAAGTGAAACAGATTCTGGGCCAAAAATCAATGTCAAAAATGCGACCAGAATGCGGACAGCATTCTGGTTATGCGAACAGCATTTTGAACACCTGAATTGTTCCGATTTTTGACCCCTTTTTAAATAGAAACTAATGCCCATTTGCCCTACAAGAACCAATTTTCATTACCCACGAAGAGAAACACCTCTAAACACCATAGAATCACCATAAATCAACCTCAAAACTATATCCAAAGGAGATTTTCATGGACAAATTCTTAAAGGAAGAGTTTTGGTCATCTTAAACATACTTGGGGCCATAGAACTCGGATTGAAGCGAATCTTGAAGCAAATATTGGGGGATTTTCAAGAGGAATCTCGAGGTAAGTGTTCCTAACTAAATTTTTGAGGAATTACCTCGGTTTATCACTAATTTTTAGCAATTAATTAGTGATTTAAGTTGGAAAAATTGTGGAAAACCCTTAAGTTTAGATTTAAGATTTGGAGGTTGATCCGGTGTCGGAATTCGATAAATTTTGTATGGTTGAACTCGTGAGGAGATAAGGAACCCGTTAGGATGGAAATTACTGAATTTGGAGAAGTGGGCCCGGGGCTCGGGTTTTTCTAATTTCGGGATTTCTTGGTGTTTTTCGATTGTTTTGTTTGGGCTTTGTTCCCACAACATACTGTAATGTAATTGTTCTGAATTTGGATAGATTCGACGCGCGTGGAGGCCAATTCAAATGGCAAGGGCGTCGCGGGATAAGGATTTGGCCGGTTTGAGGTGAGTAATGATCTTAAATGATGTTCTGAGGGTTTGAAACCCCGGATTTGCACATCGTAGTGCTATATTGAGTTGAGATACGCGCTCGATGATGAGCATGGGATTGTTTACTACTGGGGATTGGGACTTGGTCCATCCCAATTGATGATTTTACTATACATTTGACTGAAACATACTTGTTATCATCATGATTTGGGCTGATTGCTGTATTTGGGCTTCGTGTCGGTTATGTGAACCCTTCAGGGGTATTTATCACTGTTCCTCACTATTTGAATTCATTACTTGAACTCAGTCATATGGGTCTTCCACTATTTTACAACTCAGCCACTTTGCTCAGTTTTTGAGGTTACATAATATTCTAAATGATGTTTTGGGCTGAGAACTACTGTTTTAGTATGCCCGAGGGGCATGAGATGATTTTTCTGACTGAGTGCGGCCGAGAGCCAAATGTGAGGTTTTACTGAGTAATATGAGGCCAAGGGCCTGAGATTTAAATGATATTTTTAAAAGATTTTTAAATGGATCGGGTGGCACGCCGCCACGGGATATGATATAAATGGATCGGGTGGCACGCCGCCACGGATATGATATAAATGGATCGGGTGGCGCGCCGCCACGGATATGACATAAATGGATCGGGTGGCACGCCGCCACGAGATATTGCACCACTGCACCCCCCACAGTGAGCGTAGGGTACCCATGGGATCGGGTGACACGCCGTCACGAGATATGACTTGGCCAGTCATGACATTTTCTTTTACTTTATGTTAATGACTTGATTATTTGCATGTTTACTGTTTCATTATGGATTGCTGTATGCCTTATGTGTTTCCTTACTCTCAGATGTTATTTATAATTATTACTCACTGAGTTGTAAGTACTCACATTACTCCCTGCACCATGTGTGCAGATTCAGGTGTTACCGGTTCCGCTCCGAGGTATTAACTACTACTACTGTCAGGGCGGTGATTTAGGGATTACGAGGTAGCTGTTGGCGTCTGCAGCCCGTATCTCTTTTACCTTGTTGTTTCCACTATTTTCAAACAGTTGTGCCAAAGATATTGTAATAGTAGTATTATTATTAGGATTTTCATTAGCTGCTCATGACTTTGTGACACCCCGATTTGAGGGCTGTAGTCGGGATGGTTCGCTATTTTTCCGCTAACTTCTGCTATTAAACCATACTTATATTATTTTCATGTTGCTAACTGTTTAAATCGAGGTTTAGTTTGTATTGGCTAGCCTTGTCTTCATGAGAGGCGCCATCACGACCGGGTTGGGATTTTGGGTCGTGATACAGAACTCGAGAAATAACTGCAACAACCGATGAAGGAAAGAAATCTCCTTGAGAATATAGAGAAGGTTGGGCAATCCTCAACCAAAGAAAATATTGCTGGAGATGATGATAATGTGGATTTGGCTGTAAGAGAGGTAGCCTAACAAAGAGGAAAAGCTATAAGGAACGCTGAAGAAGCAGCTATTATAGATGCGCATCGTGTCTATGAAGAGGAGAGGGGTCATAGACTTAATTAGAATCAACCCGTGGGTGCAGGCCAGTTCAGAAACTTAGCTCTCGGTGCTAGGAGACCACATGGTGATTATGCTAGACAGGTCTACAACCAAGGATTATCAAGTATTAGACCACCTCCAGTTGCAGCGGACAATTTCGAATTGAAGCAAGGGTTGCTCCAAACTCTTCAAAATTGCTATGTCTTCAGAGGGAAGATGAACGAAGATCCAAACACACATCAGATGGACTTCGAGGAGATTATGAACACCTTTCAATACAATGGTATTTCACAAGACGCAATTCACTTAAGGGCATTCCCTTTCACACTCAAAGATGATGCAAAGCAGGGAAGCTTGCCCCAGGGATCAATTAGAACATGGGAGGAGATGACTAGAAAAGTTCTTGATAAATATTTCTCCTCAGCTAAGACGGGCAAGTTTAGAAGAGAAATCCATAACTTCTGCCAGAAAAAGACTGAGACTGTGTTTGAAGCTTGGGAGAGGTTTAAGGAGATTGTTCGAAAGTGTCAACATAGTGGAATTGAACTCTGGATGCAACTCTAGGATTTTTGGGATGAATTGACACCGACATCACGCAGAACATTGAGTAATGCAGCTGGAGGCCCTTTGATGAAAAAGACACTAGAGGAGATAGTCACTATTCTTGATGAATTATCTGAAGATGCAAATCAGTGGCCCTCTGAAAGTGCTGAAAGAAGAAAGGGGAATGGTGTTCATCAGGTTGATGCTAACACATCTGTGCAAGTACAACTTGATCCCATGGCGAAAGAGATAAGGAAGCTGGCTTAGCTTCAATACAGAGTGAGAATCACACAGCGTGTGATATATGTGGAAGAGGATAATGAGTGTCTGGCCTCAACTGAGGAAGTAAATGCTGTGGGAAATTATAACTTCAATGCGATGGGTTAGAAGCACACCAGTTTTTCATGGAGTTCACCTGGGGTACTGCAAATGCATGGCAACAAAACAACTCCAGATTCCAGGGATAAGGAGCTCCATTCTTCCAAAATTAGCAAAGGCAGCAGTTTCAAACTCAACAATCCAATCAGCCTGGACTAGAAGATCTGATGAAGTCCTTTATTGTCAAGACATATGAGAGGTTAGATGCTCATGGTGCAGCTATCAAAGAACTTGGCACAGGGTTGCGAAATTTGGAGAAGTAAGTGGGACAAATTGCAACTATATTATCTGAGAGAATCCTAGGTACTCTGCCAGCTGATACTGAAAAGAATCCCAAAGAAGCGGTAAATGCTGTAACTCTGAGAAGCAGGCAAGTATTGGAAGAGCCTCCCCAGTCCAAAAAGAGGTGGTACCTGAAAAAGACAGTGGAGAGCAACTGAAAATTGAATTTGATAAGAAGAAGAAAGGCAAGAAGGGAACTGACAAGAAGAAGAAGGAGGACACTTCGAGAAGGGATGAATCTAATGAAGAGAACAAGTACATGCCTGCTTTACCTTTTCCCTAAAAGCTTGATAGAGAGAAGATGGATAAACAATTTGAGAGGTTCCTAGATATGTTGAGACAGGTTAATGTAAATTTTCCATTCATAATGGTGCTCTCTCAAATGCCAGCTTATGCAAAATTCTTGAAGGAGATCCTTACAAAGAAAAGGAAGATTGAGGAGACATCAGTGGTCAGGCTCACAGAGTATTGCAGTGCAATATTGCAAAATAAACTCTCACAAAAGTGTGGAGATCCAGGGAGTTTTACCATACCTTGCCTTTTAGGCTCTATTAAATTTGATAAATCTTTATGTGATTCTGGTGCCTCAATTAATCTAATGCCTTTATCTATTTACAGGAAATTAGAGAGTGAGATTGGAGAGATAAGGTGGGTAATAATATCTTTGAAGCTGGCTGACCAAACAACTCTGACACCCGAGGGGATAGTCGAAGATGTTTTAGTACGGGTAGATAAATTTGTATTTCCTGTGGGCTTTATTGTAGTAAATATAGAGGAGAATAAGGAGGTCCCCGTCATCCTAGGAAGACCATTTTTAGCAACGGGTAGAGCTATACTGGATATAGATGATAGAAAACTCATGCTTAGAATGGGTGAGGAGACGGTGAAGTTGGAGATGAATGTAGCAACTGGAGTGAAAAAGGAGAAGCCAGCTGCAAGTGTTGAGTGGAAGGTGAAGAGTTCAAAAGAGAAGGCTCCAGTGATTGAGAAAGATAAGTGTGGAGTATGCCCAAGAAGGCTGATAAGAAGCTGTCTGCGTGGATGTGTGCACTAGTTCGGGCGCGTGCAATTGAGCCCGACTTTGATTCAGACCCCGACTAGAGATTCAGGAAAGTTTCCTCTACCTTATGCTTTTTAATTGTGTGTCATGGGGACATGCCACAACTTAAAGTGTAGGGTGGGAGATATTTGTATGTTGTATGTATATGTGTTAGTTTTTGCCTTTTAGTGCTTTTTAGTAGTTAAAAAAAATTGGAAACCCATAAAATTTTTAAAATTTTTGATAATTTTCGACTTTTCTCGACAACGGATATCATTCGACGGGTTTCTTGAGGGAGTAAAGTCTAAAGAAAAAGGACAAAAAGATTTTCTTGTGTAGGTAGTGTATTAATTCCCCTTGGTTTTTCTTTGTGCCGCGGTTCTTTTCCAAGGGTTTTGTTTGAACCGGGTGTAGTAATATTTTTGTTTTTAAAAGTAGGAATCCTTGTGCTATGAATTGAATTGGAAGCAATGTCTCTTAACTTTATTATGCCTTAGGAATAGTGAGTGCTTTAGTTGTGACTCTTAGGCTCAGATTTTGACTCTTGCATAAGTGCCTTAAACTGTATGATCTTAACTTGGCTTAACTGCTTTGACTAGAGTGTTTTGATGATCCAATCTTGAGTGAGTTATGTGCCATGTGTGTGTGAGCATTGGTGTGATTCTGTGCATTGCATTTGATGTCTACAACTTGCCCCGTATATTTGCAAAGCGAAATGGTAGTTTTATTTGGTCTTGGAAGTGATTTAGGTGTTTCTTTGTGAAGCCAGATATGCTTTTACCCACCTAATTGTTATGTAGTGTAGTTAACCCCTTTGAGCCCGTAATCCTATTTCTTTGGCAACCACATTACAAGCCCTACCCATTTTTTGAATTGACCATCTATTTGAACCTTGAACCTCCCGTAAGCACTTGAATTTGGTATAAATTTTGTAAAAGTTGAAGTGTGGGGTGGTTGGTTTAGCTTTTGAGTGGAACTAATGAAATAAGGAGAAAGGTGCACTAGTTTGGAAAAGAAAGAGCCACTTGAATTGAAAAAGAAAGAAAAAACAAGTGTATGATTGTGAAAAATATTCCTTGATAGTGGTAACTTGATATAATTGTACTTATAGAAGTAGGGAGTTAATGTATATTGATGTGAAGGTGGAGTTTTGGTTTCGCATAAGTGTGGGGTTTTCAATGGCTAATTGTATGTATTAAAAGTGCTTAGGGAGGTGTACTCACTCTTATATCTAAATATATCCTACCCATCCCGTAGCCTACATTATAACCAAATAAAGTCCTACTTGATCCTTGACTGAATGAGCTCAATTAGTAGAGTAGTACACTACGGGCAAGCCTATGGTTCATTGTTTGTGGAATATGAATGTTGTTCCTAAGAGTGAGTGAACTCTTTCTATCTTGAGTTCCTAATTGTTCTCAAAATTCTATTATGTGTGGAACTAATCTCTTTTGTTGTGGGAGGGCACTTAATTCATGAAGGAAAGGTAATGTCGTTAACCTCTGTGTTAGAGTAAGTGAGCGAGTTACAAAAAAATGCATGGTACTTTTGAGTCAAATCTTGAGGTGAGGATGTTACATTATTGTGCTTAATTTATTTTAATTATTCTTGGTATGATGAGTTAGGAGAATTGTTTAAGAAGGTCGTGTCTATAAAAAGTGTAGTTTGATTGCTCGACTATGAGCAATGGTTTAAGTGTGGGGTGTTGATGGTAGGCTATAATTACATGTTTTAGTTGCTTATTGCACTCTAATTTACTGCACTCTAATTTACTGCACTTTAACGGAGTTTGAGCTTTAATCGTGAGTGTTTTGCACTGAATGTGTGTTTTATCCCTTGTAGGAGGATTTCGAGCTATGTAGATGTTACGTATTGAATTCGAGTGATTTGGAGTTTTGAAGTTTGAGTGAAAGCCCAAGGGATTCAACTGGGATCGTGTTTTGGGGTCGAGGACCAAGTTTGGATGTCAAAATCGAAGCAAAATCCGTACTCTGAGAAATTTGCACTAATGTGACGCACTATGCGACGCAGTGTGCAACGCGCTAGTGCAAATTCCTATTGCATGACAGATTTCAACTCTCTGAAGTTTCCCACTGCCGCCCCGCCTGGCATGTCGCCCCATGCGGCGTCTCTGTGCTATTTTTTCGGAGTAATTGTCCTAATTCGCGCAGGAAAAGGTGTTCTTGTTTGGGCCGGACCCTACTTGGTATATATACACGGAAAACTATTATTTTGGGGCTTTTGACATATCTAAGACCTAAGGAGGCTAAAGAGGAGGTGGGGAAGCGAAAGCACATGGAATGCATCATTCAATCCTCACTCAAGGCAAGAGTTTGGATTGTTTTATGCTTTTCTTTATATTTGTGACGAATTGCTCCATATCCATGGAGTAGTTCTCTTTAGGGATTGATGGATTTGGTATTTTGATGATTGTTTGTGGATATTAACTCTAGTTTTTATGTATTGAATCGCTTTGGATGTTTTAGCTATTGCATCTATATTCACTTGTTCGTGTAATCGAGAGAGGCATAACTTGTGATATTGTTGGATTATATTTTGTTGGTTGAAGTCATTAATTCTTCTTAGTAATCGGAAGAGGCTAGTAGAATTGTTAATTAATCTTAGTTAGGAGAATAATCGAGAGAGGTTCTCCTAAAGACTAATCCACTACGAATTCTTGCATATCTTCACGTGCTTAAAATTGGTTCATCGTGTGAGGTTGAGGCTTAATTGAGAGAGGAGTTTCTAATAATCAATTGAACTAATAACTAGGTGAATCAAGAGACTCGCTTGAACATTAAAAGTGAATTATCTAGAGTTAAATCCCAAACATGTATCTTTCACCTATCCTTTCAACCCTATCTTCTCCCAATTGATAACTTCCTTTGTTTAATACTTGCGTTGGTTGTCATTAGTCTATAGTTTAGACTCTTAGTTAATTTTAGTTTAAATCACATAAATCTCCATTGTTGATATCCTGGATAGCAATATAGCTACAAACTGTGATAATACTATTTAATTCCAATCCCTGTGGATACGATATTATAATTTACTATATTCGACTAGAGAGAATATTTAGGTGTGTGTTTTAAGCGCATTAGTGGCATACCGTAGATTTGCTCAGATCCAGCTACCCAGAGGAGACTTAAGGTATAGCTGCACGACGTTCGCAACTTTGAAGTCCCCTTCTACTTCTTTTAGCTGTTCATTTGATTTAGACAGTTATATTTATTTCAGTCCATTATTTGCAGTATCTTACACGCTCATGTATTCGTGTCACTAGATCCGGGGTTGTATTTGAACTTCGTCACTCATTAGCTTATTTATCTTGTTTCAGACCATTCAATTTCTTCATTGTCATCGTATTTGAAGTTTGTTAAAAATAGTTAATAAATACATCTAACGATGGCTTGCATAGCAAGTGAAATGTTACGCATTAACACGGTCCCGAGGGTGGGAATTTTGGGTCGTGACAAGTTGGTATCAGAGCACTAGGTTGCCTGAGTCTCACAAATCATGAGCAAGCTTAGTAGAGTCTGGAGGATCGGTATGAAGACGTCTGTACTTATCTTCCATAGGCTATAGAGTTTAGGAAAAATATCACTTCTTTCTTACTTTGTCGTGCGATTTTATTCTATCATTGATTATTGAACCATTCTATTCTTGTTCTCTCATAGATGGCGAGAACACGCATGACATCAGCAGTGGGGCAGGAGCCAGAGTCCCCTGTGGCAGCTACGACTAGGGACAGAGGTCGAGGCTAAGGTCACGCCATAGACCGAGGTAGAGGCAGAGCTCGGCCTAGAGCTCGAGCAATAGCACCCAAAGTGGAGCCTCAAGTAGATTTTGACGAGGAGGTCCCAACTCAGACCGTACCCGTGGGACCAGCTCAGGTCCTGGAGGGATTCATAACCACTCCATTGCTTCAGGATGCCTTAGTCCATTTGGTGGGCCTTATGAAGAGTGTGGCCCAGACAGGCATATTCCGGGTGGCACCAACCGTCTCTCGGGCTGGGGGAGGAGAATAGACTCTCGCTACTCGCAGCCCAGAGCAGGTGGCTCCCCAGTATCAGACTCCAGTAGCCCAGCCAATTATGGTGGTTCAGCTGGTTGTTGCCGCACAAGCCGGTGATAGGCCCGCTTTGTCTTCTGAGGTTATGTTGAGGTTGGCTAAGTTTATCAAGTTCTTTCCTGTTCATTTCAGGCACTTTCTGAGGACCCACCGGATTTTCTGGACCATTGCCACGAGGTGTTGTGCAACATGGGTATAGTTGAGACCAATGGGGTCGATTTTGCAGCATTTTAAATGACTAGTTCCGCCTGAAGAAAGTACTGCAAGCTGTTCGAGCATCTTCAGCAGGGTAGTATGACTGTCACCCAGTATGAGACTCGATTTGTGGACCTAGCTTGACACACCACCATCTTGCTTCCTACTAAGAGGGAGAGAGTGAGGAGATTTATTGATGGACTCACTTACACTATCAAGCTTCAGATGGCCAAGGAGACTGGGAGTGACATCTGGAGGAGAGTTGGTTCGCGCTCAGGAGAGGGGGCCGGTGTCAGATAAGAGGCCTCGTCACTTCGGTGGGTTTAGAGGTGCCTCATCTGGAGGTAGGGATTCTTTTGGTAGAGGCCATCCTCCTAGGCCATTTCTATCAGCTCTTCAGGTAGCCCACGGTACTTGGGGTGGTCCTAGTTCTTACAGGTCTCGTTCTGTGTAGCCAGAATTTAATGCACATTCAGCTCCTATTAGTGCACCACCACTCCAGAGTTACTATAACGGCTATTCGGACCGTCAGGGTCAGTTCTCGTTTCAGCAGCCTCAATAGCCGATGGGGTGCTTTGAGTGTGGGGGCATAGATCACATCAGGAGGTATTGCTCTAGATTGGCGAGCAGCAGATCTCAGCAGGGTTCTCGTGCCATCATGCCGGCACCGGTTGCCCCACCACTCGCAGAGCCAGCTAGAGGTAGGGGTCAGGCAGCTAGAGGTGGAGGTCAGGCCGTTAGAGGTGGAGGCCAGCTAGCTTGAGGCCATCCTAGAGACGTGGTTTAGAGTATTGGGGCCCAGCCCCGATGTTTTGCTTTCCCACACAGGCATGAGGCCGAGTCATCTGACACCGTTATCACAGGTATTATTCTAGTTTTCCATAGAGATTTTTTATTTCTATTTGATCCGGGATCTACTAATTCCTATGTGTCATCCTATTTTGCTTCATATTTGGTTGTGCCTCGTGATTCTTTGAGTGCTCATGTGTATGTGTCCACACCTGTGGGAGATTCTATTATTGTAGATCGCGTTTATCGCTCGTGTGTGGTTTCTATAGGGAGTCTTGAGACTAGTGTAGACCTCCTACTTCTTGATATGGTGGACTTCGACGTTATCTTGGGTATGGATTGGTTGTCACCTTATCATGCTTTATTGGACTAGCACGCCAAGACGGTGACCTTAGCCATGCCAGGATTGCCTTGATTAGAGTGGAGAGGGACTCCTAGCCACTCTACCAGCAGAGTTATTTCTTATGTGAAGGCCAGACGTATGGTCGAGAAGGGGTGTCTAGCTTATTTGGCCTATGTCCGTGATTCTAGTACGGAGGTTCGTTCCATGGATTCAGTACCAGTTGTTCGTGAGTTTTCAGAGGTGTTTCCTGCAGATCTACCGGGGATTCCACCCAACAAGGATATTAACTTTTGTATCGGTTTGGCTCCGGGCTATCAACCCATTTCTATTCAACCATACCCTATGGCCCCGCCGGAGTTGAAGGAGTTGAAGGAGCAGTTGCAAGACTTGCTTGATAAGGGATTCAGTAGACCTAATGTCTCGCTCTAGGGTGCACCTATGTTGTTTGTGAAGAAGAAAAATGGGTCGATGAGAATGTGTATAGACTATCATCAGTTGAACAAGGTCACTATCAATAACAAGTATCCATTGCCAAGGATTGATGACTTATTTGATCAGCTTCAGGGTGCCAAGGTGTTTCCGAAGATTGATTTGAGGTCTGGCTACCATATGTTGAAGATTATGGCATCTAATGTCCCTAAGACGACTTGCTGGACTCGGTATGGGCATTATGAGTTCCTAGTAATGTCATTTGGGTTGTCAATTTCCCAGCAGCATTTATGGATTTGATGAACCAGGTGTTCAAGCCCTATTTGGATTCTTTTGTGATTGTATTCATTGATGATATCATGATCTACTCCCACAGTCTAGAGGAGCATTAGCAGCATCTTCGGATTGTACTTCAGACTCTGAGAGATAGCCAGCTATATGCCAAGTTTTTAAAGTGCGAGTTTTTGTTAGACTCAGTCGCCTTTTTCGGGCATGTTGTATCGGCAGAGGGCATAAAGGTGGATCCTAAAAAGATTGAGGAACTTACTTCAGCTACAGAAATTTGGAGTTTCCTGGGTTTGGCGGGTTATTATTGCCGGTTCGTGGAGGGGTTTTCATCCATAGCAGCCCCATTGACTAGATTGACCTAGAACGGTGCCCCATTCAGATGGTCAGATGAGTGTGAGTGAAGCTTTTCAGAAGCTCAAGACTGCTTTGACTACGACGCCAGTGTTGGTGTTGCCCACAGGTTCGGGATCCTACACGGTGAATTGTGATGCATCTTGTATTGGGCTTGGTGTAGTATTGATGCAGGATGACAGGGTGATTGCATACGCGTCACGATAGTTGAAGGTTCATGAGAAGAATTACCCTGTTCATGACTTAGAGTTGGCTTCCATTGTTCATGCACTGAAGATTTGGAGGCTCTATCTTTATGGCGTATCGTGAGAGGTATTCACGGATCATCAGAGTCTACAGTATGTGTTCAAGCAAAATGATCTCAACTTGAGGCAGAGGAGGTGGTTGGAGCTGTTGAAAGAATATGATATCACTATTTTGTATTATTCCGGGAAGGCCAATGTGGTGGTCGATGCCTTGAGTAGAAAGGCAGTGAGTATGGGTACCCTTGCGTACATCCCAATTGGGGAGAGACCGCTTGCAGCAGGTGTTCAGGCTTTGGTCAATCTGTTTGTGAGGTTAGATGTTTCAGAGCCCAACAATGTGCTAGCTTGCTTAGTCGCTCGGTCTTCCTTGTATGAGCGCATCAGAGAGCGCTAATATGATGATCCCCATTTGCTTGTCCTTAAGGACACGGTGCGGCACGGTGGTGCCAAGAAGGTTATTGTTAGAGATGATGGAGTTATGAAGATGCAGGGTCATATTTGTGTGCCCAATATGAACGGGCTTCGTGAGTTGATTCTTGAGAAGGCCCATAATTCCCAATATTTTATTCATCCAGTTGCCGCCAAGACGTATCAAGACTTTCGGCAGCATTATTGCTGGAGGAGGATGAAGAAGGATATAGTTGCATATGTAGCTCGGTGTCTAAATTGTCAGCAAATAAAGTACGAGCATCAGAGGCTGGTGGTTTACTTCAGAGGTTTGAGATTCCTGAGTGGAAGTGGGAGCGTATCGCCCTGGATTTTGTTGTTGGACTCCCACAGACTCTAAAGAAGTTCGGCGCAATATGGGTCATTGTGGACAGGTTGACCAAGTCGGCACATTTCATTCCAGTGGCAGTTACCTATTCTTCAGAGTGGTTAGCCGAGATCTATATCCGCGAGATTCGTCCGTCTTCATGGTGTGCCATTGTCTATCATTTCTTATTGAGGTATGCAGTTCACCTCGCACTTTTGGAGGGCCGTACAGCATGAGTTAGGCATGTGGGTTGAGTTGAGTACAACATTTCATCCCCATACGGATAGACAGTCCGAGCGCACTATTCAGATATTGGAGGATATACTTCGCGCTTGCATTATGGGTTTCGGGGGTTCTTGGGATCAGTTCTTGCCGCTTGCGGAGATTGCCTGCAACAACAACTACAATTCGAGCATTCAGATGGCGCCCTATGAGGCATTATACAGGAGGCGATGCCGTTCGCCAGTTGGATGGTTCGAGCTGGGGGAGGCTCGGTTGTTGGGTACAAATTTGGTACATGATGCTTTTGACAAGGTCAAAATTATTCAAGATCGACTTCGCACAGCTCAGTCTAGGCAAAAGAGTTATGCCGACCGTAGAGTTCGTGATGTTGCATTCATGGTTGGAGAGAAGGTATTGCTCCAGGTTTCACCCATGAAGGGTGTGATGAGGTTCGGAAAGAAGGGCAAGTTGAGCCCTAGGTACATCGGACCCTTTGGGATTCTTGAGAGAGTGGGTAAGGTGGCCTACAAGCTCGCATTGCCACCTAGTTTATCAGCAGGCCATTCGGTGTTCCATGTGTCCATGCTCCGTAAGTATTACGGTGATCCGTCCCATGTGTTAGATTTCAGCTTAGTCCAATTGGGCAAGGATTTGACTTATGAGGAGGAGCCGGTAGCTATTCTAGCCCGACAGGTCCGACAGTTGAGGTCTAAGAGTTATCCTTCAGTTCAAGTGCAATGGAGGGATCACTCGATTGAGGCATCCACTTGGGAGTTTGAGTTGGACATGTGGAGTAGATATCCACACCATTTCACTAGTCCAGGTACTTCTCTATGTTCGTTCGAGGACGAACGTTTGTTTTATAGGTGGAAAATATGATGACCCGATAGTTCATTTTCAATTTTAGCCCTCATTTGTATTTTGAAACCTCGATTAGCTTCGTTTAGCCTTCCTCAATTTGCATGTGTAGTCCGTGTCTTCTTCCGAAAGGTATTTTTGTGAAAAATTGATAAAAATGTGAAATCGTGCCTTAAAACTCATTTGATTTGAATTCAGTCAACGTTTTGAGCAACAGACCTAGGCCAGTGTTTTAACGATCTTGGTGGCTCCGTATCGTGATTTGGAACTTTGGAGTATGCCCAGAATCGAATTCGGAAGTCCCTAGCTTGATTTAACGTAATTTCTTGAAAACTAGAAGTTTAATGGTTTAAAGAATTTCTAAGTTTGACCATTGTTTGACTTTGTTGTCACTGGGTTCTGATTTTGGTTCCGGAACTTGGTACAGGTTCATTATAGTATTTATGACTTGTTTGCAAAATTTGGTGCAAAACGGAGTTGATTTGACGTGATTCGGACGTCCGGTTGAAAAATTAAAAGTTCTTAAGTTTCTTTGAAAATTTTATTTGTTTTGGTGTCCAATTCATAGTTCTAAGTGTTATTTTGGTGTTTTGATCGCGCGACAGAATGTTATTACACTTGTGTGCATGTTTGATTTGGAGCCCGAGAGGCTGAGATGAGTTTCGGATAGGCTACAGAGTGATTTCGGACTTAGTAGAATAGCTGATGCCTCTTCTGTTACTGGTGCTTTGCTGCAGGTCTTGCATTTGTGAGATCTGACTCGCATTTGCGAACAAGGATTTGCATTTGCGAGCTTGGGCTGACTGGGGAAATCTCGCATTTGTGAATTGAATGTTCGCATTTGCGAACTTGTTTCTGCCGCTTTTGCGAAGGTAGAGTTGCATTTGCAACTCAGTTTGTTCCTGGGCAACCTTCGCATATACGAAGGGATGGTCTGCATTTGCGAGCGCATGGGTTCGCATTTGCGACCAAAACATTGCATTTGCGATGACTGACTTTTTGAGAAAGGTTCGTATTTGTGACCTTTTTCTCGTATTGGCGATGTTCGCAATTGAGAAGAAGATATCGCAATTGCGGCATCAGCAACTGGTAAAAGAGGGGGAAAACGAGATTTAGCCCATTTCTTTCATACTCTCAACCCTAAACTTCCTAGAGGCGATTTTTCCAAGAGATTTTCTTCATAAATTCATTGGTAAGTGACTTTAATCTACTTCTTTTCAATTACCCATTACATGTCACAAGTTTTCAACATCAAATCCAGGAATTTCATGGTAGAAATTAGGTTATTGGGTAGAATTAAAATTTTTTCTAAATTTGGGATTTAGACCTCGAATTGAGGAAAAATTTCAAAACTAATTACATAACCGAGATCGAGGGTGAATGAGTGTTCGGGTTTTGGTCCGAATTTTGGTTTTGACCAAGCGGGCCCGGGGTTGACTTCTGTTGACTATTTCAATAATGATCTACATTGAACTTCTTTCAGACGTGGGTAGTTTCTAAGCCTTATTTTGAATTGTTTGGTTAATAATTTTCTAGATTTGGTTGGTTTGGAGGTCTGTTCAAAAGGCAAGGCCGTGGTTGAACTTTGAGTTGATTGCAGAGTGAGGTAAGTGTTGGGTCTAACCTTGATTTGATGGAATTAGGAACCCTTGAGCTATGTGCTATGTGAATTACATTTGTAGCATCATATATGCGAGGTGACGAGTGTATATACACCGTCAAATTACTTGTTTCCATTCTTTGACGTATTTCATTAATTACTTGTTTCCATGACTTAACCGTTACATTACTTGTTTATCCTATCTTCATTGCTTAATATTATGTCTTATCTTCTCGCCTTAATTTTTACATGCTTATTTGACTTCCATGCCATAATTGCTACTTGCCATTTAGCATTTCTTGTATTAAAATGTCCATTCCCTCCCTGATTCCATACTTATTTACTACTTGTCTTGTTTGGTTTCCCTCATATATCTAAATTGTCTTATGCCTTGCGGCCTTATAGTTTCGTATTAATTGTTGCCTTCATTGAAGTAGTTTCACTTGTACGTATTGTTAAAAGTAGATATCGTTGAGTTGGTAAAGTTGAGACATCCGAGTAGTTCGAGTCTCTTGATTATCACGTTATTCTCCATTGCTCGTACATTTGTTCTCTTGATGTATTTAGTTATTGAGTTATTATTGTTAATTGACATTGTTTGGGGAGAGGGTTGCATGCCGCAACGAAAATTGAAAAGAAATGAATTGAAAAGGCGGAATAAGGATGGACTATGATATTGACATATGATTATATGGAGGGGTCGGATTACGCGCCGCAACAGATTTGTTTCAAGTTTACATTGTGGGATCGGGTTGCACATCGCAACATGTTGATGAAAGTTATATTTGTTGTGACTGGTGAATTAGCCTCACTTGTTGAGATGTGTTATATGACTGGTTATTCGGGACTCTCTGCTGGTTGATTTGAGTTTCATTGATATGGGTTACCTGCTTTACTTTTATTCCTGTCTTTCTGTTATTATTATTATTATTATTATTATTATTATTATTGCATACAGGTAAAGCTGCACGGCGTTCGCAGCTCTGAAGTCCCTTTCTACTTCTTTTAGCTGTTCATTTGATTCAGACAGTTATGTTTATTTTGAACCATTATTTATTGTATCTTAGACGCTCATGTATTCGTGATACTAGATCTGGAGTTGTATTTGAATTTCGTCACTTATTAGCTTATTGATCTTGTTTCAGACTATTTAATTTCTTTATTGTCATCATATTTGAAGTTTGTTAAAAATAGTTTATAAATACATCTAACATTGTCTTTCCTAACAAGTGAAATGTTAGGCGCCAACACGATCCCGAGGGTGTTTCCTGGTCGTGACAGTCATAATAAATAATATGAAGCTACTCAAAGTCTCAAACCACCGAATGGAACGCTAAAGCTCAAAACAACCGATCGGATCGTTACAGTTAGATTGAACATAAATAAAAATTTAACAACTCATTTATAATATATTTTCTCTTTACTATTTTATCCTTATTGATTCAAATTATTTTTATCAATTTGACTCTTAATATATTGTAGTCAATTTGATCCATTAACTGATTTCTTTTAACGAAAAGAAATTCATACAATTAATTAATTAGAAGAGCATAATTTTAATAACGACATACTAATCAATTTGTAATCACTTTGTATTAATAATAAAATGGTTTAAAATAATTGAAAATGAAATTCTTTTGCTAATTGGTTAATTCAAAAAGTTTATTATCTGTTCTCAACATTAAAGGGTAAATTTTGGTTTTTGTTAATTTAATCCCAAGTTTAAAATATTTAACCATTATAATTACTATAGTCGCTAAGAGCTCTATTTTCTAATAGTAAAAACAATATGGGATAATTTTGAAGATCTCCCTCCAGCTTTGATTTTGTAACACTAACTTCTCTTGTGGTTTGCAATATTACTTTGATCCCTTATTTTAATTTCATTTTCAATTATTTTAAACCATTTTATTATTAATACAAAGTGATTACAAATTGATTAGTATGTCGTTATTAAAATTATGCTCTTCTAATTAATTAATTGTATGAATTTCTTTTCGTTAAAAGAAATTTCTACTTTTACCCATGGTAAGGAAAGTGCCAACCTTGAATTTTCGCTCACCGCTGGACAGAAAGATGGTGCCTTCATAGGAGATCCAATATATTCACATTCACATATTTTTTATTTTGGAAGAGTGAGAAAAAAGATATGACCCGATAGGTTATTTATAGTTTTACTTTTATTTCTGTGTTCGAGATCTCGAATAGCTCCGTTTAGCCTTCCTCGATTTGCATGCGCAGTCCGTATCTCTTTTCAGAAAATTTTTATGTGAGAAATTGATAAAAATGTGAAATTTTGCCTTAAAAACTCATTTGAGTTGACTACGGTCAACGTTATGCGAAAACTGTCACGACTCGGACATCCCATCCTTGGGAAATTAACATTTCACTTGCTAGGCAAGCCAATGTTAGAATAGTTTATCCATTTTTTAACATTTCAGATTAAATAATAATAAAGAAATCAAAATAACTGAAACAAATCCGAAGCAAAGTGCGGAAAACCATAGCAACTGAAATATCTAAATAACCCCGAATCTGGTGTCACAAGTGTACGAGCTACTAGAATACTATAGATAAAGGTCTGAATAAAAGTAAAGCTATCTGAAAAAATAATACATAGCTAAGGTAAAGTAGGAGGGGACTTCTGGGCTGCGAATGCCGAGCAGCTGTACCTCAAGTATCCACATTGGTAGTCAACCCGAGCAATTTATTGGCAGCTGCTGGGACCGACTCCAAAATCTGCACAAGAAGTGCAAAGTGTAGTATGAGTACAACTGATCCCATGTACTCTGTAAGTGCCGAGCCTAACCTCGACGAAGTAGTGACGAGGTTAAGGCGGGTCACTTACAATAACCTGTACGCAATATAAAATAATGACAGGAAAGGAAAATACGGAAAAGAAATAAGGCAGTTAACTCATGAAAATAACTCAATCCTCAAGAAAACCAGTAAAAAGCAGATATATCCTTAGAGTCTCGTACGAAAGTACCGAATCCGACACAAAGCAATAAGGAAAAGAAAACACATACCTCATTTCGCAATCAACTCAAAATTCAACCACGACCTTGCCTTTCGAACAAGCCTCCAAACCAACCAAATCTAGCAAATTATCAACCAAACGATTCAAATAAGCCTTAGGAACTACCCACGAATGAAAGAGGTTCAATTTAGATCATTATTGAAAACTCAACAAAAGTCACCCTGGGCTCGCTTGGTCAAAACTCGAGGTTCAGACCAAAACCCCATCACCCATTCACCCCCGAGCCCAATTATGCAATTCAATTCGAAATCCGACCTCAATTTGAGGTCTAAATCCCAATTTTACAAATATTCAATTCTACCCAAATTCTTAATTTCTACGATGGAAATCCTAGATTTGATGTTGAAATCTCATGAAATGTAATGGGTAATTGAAAGAAAGTCAATTAGAGTCACATACCAATGACTTTAGGAAGAAAAGCTCCTGAAAAAATTGCCTTTAAGGTTTTTAGGGTTGAGAATTTGAAAGAATGAGCTAAAATCCTATTTTCCCACTCTTTTACCAGATGCAGATGTCGTAACTGCGATATTTTGTTCGCAATTGCGAACATTGCAAATGCGAGAAAGAGGTTGCAAATGCGAACCCTTCTCAGAAAAGTCAGTCATCGCAAATGCGATGTTTTGGTCGCAAATGCGAAACAATGCACTCGTAAATGCGGACCACCCTACGCATATGCGAAGATTGCCCAGAAACACGCTGAGTCGCAAATGTGACCCTGCCTTTGCAAAGGCGAGGCTCCCAAATGGGAGCTAGATCTCGCAAATGCGAGACCTGCAGCAAAGCACCAGTGACAGAAGAGGCACTCAACTATTCTACTAAGTTTGAAATCACTCTTTAGCCTATCCGAAACTCACCCAGGCCCTCGGGGCTCCAAACCAAACACGCACACAAGTCCAGAAACATCATACGAACTTGCTCACGAGATCAAAACACCAGAATAACACCTTAAACTATGAATCGGACACCAAAATGAATGAAACTTTTAATGAAACTTAAAAACATACAACTTTTTAACCGGATGTCCGAATCGCGTCAAATCAATTCTGTTTTGTACCAAATTTTGCACACAAGTCATAAGTACTATAATGAACTTATACCAAGTTTCAAAACCAGAATCTGGACCCGGTCGCAACAAAGTCAAACTACGGTCAAACTTGGAATTTCTTTAAACCTTTAAACTTCTTGTTTTCAACAAATGGCGATAATTCGCGTTAGGGACTTTCGAATTCGATTCCGGGCATACACCTAAGTCCCAAATCACAATACACACCTACGGTACCGTCAAAATACTAATCCAGGTCCATTTGCTCAAAACGTTGATCGAAGTCAACTCAAATGAGTTTTAAGGCACGATTTCACATTTTCATCAATTTTTCACATAAAAACCTTCTTGAAAAAAGGCACGGGTTGTGCACACAAATCGAGGAAGGCTAAAAGAAGCTATTCGGGGTTTCAAAACACAGAATTTAGGGTTAATTATAAATGACCTATCGGGTTATCACATTCTCCACCTCTAAAATAAACGTTCGTCCTCGAACGGACATTGAAAAGTACCTGGACTATTGAAAAGGAGTGGATATTTACTCTGCATGTCCAACTCGGACTCCCAAGTGGCTTCCTCGATCGACTGAGCCCTCCACTGCAGTCGAACTGAAGGATAACTCTTAGACGTCAACTGTCGGACCTGCCGGGCTAGGATAGCCACCGACTCTTACTCATCAGTCAAATCCTTGTCCAATTGTACTGAGCTGAAATCTAACACATGGGACGGATCATCGTGATACTTTCGGAGCATGGATACATGGAATACCGGATGGACTGTTGATAAACTGGGTGGCAATGCGAGCGTCTAGGCTACCTCACCCACTCTCTCAAGAATCTCAAAGGGTCTGATATATCTAGGGCTCAACTTGCCCTTCTTTTTGAACCTCATAACACACTTCATGGGTGAAACCCAGAGCAATACCCTCTCTCCGACCATGAATGCAGCATCATGAACTCTACAGCCGGCATAACTCTTCTACCTAGACTGAGCGGTGCGAAGTTGATGTTTAATAATCTTGACCTTATCCAAGGCATCCTGTACCAAATCTGTACCCAATAACCGAGTCTCCTCCGGCTTGAACCATCCAACTGGCGAACGGTACTGCCTCCCGTATAATGCCTCATAGGGAGCCATCTAAATGCTAGACTAGTAGCTGTTGTTGTAGGCAAACTCTGCAAGTGGCAAGAACTGATCCCAAGAACCCTCGAAATCCGTAACACAAGTGCGAAGCATATCCTCCAATATCTGAATAGTGCGCTTGGACTGTCCATCCGTCAGGGGATGAAAAGCTATGCTCAAGTCAACCCTATGTGTCCAACTCATGCTGTATTGCCTCCAGAAGTGCAAGGTAAACTGTGTACCTCGGTCAGAAATAATAGACACGGGCACACCATGAAGATGGACGATCTCGCGGATGTGATCTCAACTAATCGCTCTGAAGAATATGTAACTGCCACTGGAATGAAATGTGCCGACTTGGTCTTCCAGTCCACAATGACCCATACCGCGTCGAACTTCTTCTGAGTCCGTGGGAGTCCAACAACAAAATCCATAGTGTTACGCTCCCACTTCCACTCAGGAATCTCTAACTTCTGAAGCCTACCACCAGGTGTCTCTAATGCTCGTACTTGCTGACAATTTTGACATCGAGCTACATGTGCAACTATATCCTTATTCATTCTTCTCCACCAATAATGCTGCTGCAAGTCCTGATACATCTTGGCGGCATCCAGATGAATATAATATCGAGGACTGCGGGCTTCCTCAAGAATCAACTCACGAAGCCCATCCACATTAGGCACACAAATACGACCCTACATCCTCAAAAATCCATCATTTCAAACAGTAACTTGCTTGGCATCACCGTGTCCCTAAGGACAAGCAAATGGGGATCATCATACTGGCGCTCTCTAATGCACTCATACAAGGAAGACCGAGCGACTGTGCAAGCTAAAACACGACTGGGCTCAAAAACAGCTAACCTCACGAACTAATTGGCCAAAGTCTGAACATCTGCAGCAAGCAGCCTCTCACCAATTAGAATGTGCGCAAGGCTGCCCATACTCACAGCCTTTCTACTCAAGGCATCGGCTATCACATAGGCCTTCCCGGGATGATACAAAATGGTGATATCATAGTCTTTCAACAGCTCCAACCATCTCCTTTGCCTCAAATATAGATCCTTCTGTTTAGACAAATACTGAAGACTCCGATGGTTTGTGAATACCTCCCATGACATGCCGTAAAGATAGTGCCTCCAAATATTCAGCGCATGAATAATGGCTGTCAACTCCATGTCACGAACATGGTAATTCTTCTCATGATTTTTCAACTGCCGTGACGCGTATGCAATCACGCTGCCATCTTGCATCAATACCACACTGAGCCCAATACGAGGTGCATCACAATACACCATGTAAGATCCTGAACCATGGGCAACACTGGCGCCGTAGCCAAAGCAGTCTTGAGCTTCTGAAAGCTCAACTCACATTCATCCGACCATCAGAATGGGGCACCCTTATGGGTCAATCTAATCGATGGGGCTGCTATGGATGAAAACCCCTCTACGAACCGGTGATAAGAATCCGCCAAACCTAGGAATCTCAGGATCTCCGTAGCTGAAGTAGGTCTAGGCCAGTTTTGAATTGCCTCAATCTTCTTACGATCCACCTTTATGCCCTCTTCCGATACAATACGTCCCCAAAAGGCGACTGAGTCTAACAAAAACTCACACTTTGAAAACATCTCATATAACTGGCTATCTCTCAGAGTTTGAATTACAATACGAAGATGCTGCTCATGCTCCTCTCGACTGCGGGAGTAGGTCAAAATATTATCAATGAATACAATCACAAGAAAATCCAAGTAGGGCTTGAACACCTGGTTCATCAAATCCATAAATGCTGTTGGGGCATTTGTCAACCCAAATGACATCATTAGAAACTCATAATGCCCATACCGAGTCCAAAAAGCCGTCTTAGGGACATCGGATGCCCTAATCTTCAACTGATGGTAGCCAGACCTCAAATCAATCTTCAAAAACACTTTGGCACCTTTAAGCTGATCAAATAAGTCATCAATCCTCGGCAAAAGGTACTTGATCTTGATAGTGACTTTGTTCAATTGTTGATAGTCTATACACATCCTCATTGATCCATCCTTCTTCTTCACAAACAACATGGGCGCACCCTATGGTGAGACACTAGGTCTAATGAAGCCTTTATCAAGCAAATCTTGCAACTGCTCCTTCAACTCCTTCAACTCCGGCGGGGCCATATGGTATGGCCCAAAGCCAAATCAATACAGAAGTCAATATCCCTGTTGGGTGGCATTCCCGGCAGATCTACAAAAAATACCTCCAGAAACTCATGAACAAATGCTACTGAATCCATGGAAGGAACCTCCGTGCTAGAATCACGGACATAGGCCAAATAAGCTAGACATCCCTTCTCGACCATACGTCAAGCCTTCACATAAGAAATAACTCTGCTGGTAGAGTGGCCATGAGTCCCTCTCCACTCTAATCGAGGCAACCTGGGCATGGCTAAGGTCATCGTCTTGGCGTGACAGTCCAATATAGCATGATAAGGTGACAACCAATCCATACCCAAGATAACATCAAAATCTACCATATCAAGAAGTAGGAGATCTACTCTAGTCTCAAGACTCCCAATAGTAATCACACCCGAGCGATAGACATGATCTCCAGCAATATGATCTCCCACATGTGTGGACACATACACAGGAGAACTCAAAGAATCACGAGGCACAACTAGATATGAAGAAAAATAGGATGACACGTAGGAATAAGTAGATCCTGGATCAAATAGAACTAAAGCATCTCTATGGCAAACTGGACAATACCTATGATAACGGCGTCAGATGACACAACCTCAGACCTAGCTGGGAAAGCATAACATCGGGGTTGGGCCCCACCACTCTGAACTATGTCTTTGAGACGGCCTCTAGCTAGCTGGCCTCCACCTCTAATATCCTAACCTCTACGATCTAACGGTCTGACCCCTACCTCTGGCTGCCTACGCTTGCCCCTGGCTGGTTGAGCGGGCGGTGGAGCAACTGGTGCTGGAACCATGGCACGAGAACTCTGCTGTGGCATGCTGAAACTGAAGCTGACCCGAATAGGCTGGATAACCAAGGTAATAGCTCTGAATCGGAGGCGCACTAATAGGAGCTGATGGTACACTGTATGCTGGCTACACAAAATAAGGCACATAAGGACCATGATCCCCAGAAGCACTATGAGATTCCTGAAGCGCTAAATGAAATGGCCTGGGAGGATGGCCTCTACCAAAAGTACCCCTGCCTCCAGATGAGGTACCGCCGAAACTTCTGGTATGACGGGGCCTCTTATCTGACACCAGTCCTCTCCCTAGAGCACGAAACTTTTGGTATGACGGGGCCTCTTATCTGACACCAGCCCTCTCTCTAGAGCACGAACCGACTCGATACATCTGGCAATATCAACGGCCGTCTGGAAGGAAATATCACTCCCTGTCTCCTTGGTCATCTGAAGCCTGATAGTGTAAGTGAGCCCATCAATAAATATCCTCACTCGCTCCTTCTCAGTATGAAGAAATATAGTGGCATGGTGAGCTAAGTCCACAAATCGAGTCTCGTACTGGGTGACAGTCATATCACCCTGCTGAAGTCGCTCAAACAGCCTGCAATACTCCTTTCTCAGGGTGACAGGGATAAACTTCTCTAGAAATAGCTGTGAGAACTGCTCCTAGGTAAGTGCAGGCGACCCAACTGGTCTTGTCAACATATGATCTCTCCATCATCTCCGGGCGGAACCAGTCATCTGAAATGCTGCAAAATTGACCCCATTTGTCTCAACTATATCCATCTTGCGCAACACCTCGTGGCAACGGTCCAGAAAGTCCCGTGGGTCCTCAGAAGATGCACCACTGAAGAACAGGAAAGAGCTTGGTAAACTTATCCAACCTCAACATAGCCTCAATAGACAAAGTGGGCCTATCACCGGCCTGTGCAGCAACAACCGGCTGAACTACCCCAACTAGCAAGGCTGCTGGAGTCTGAAACTAGGGATTCACCTGCTCCGGAGTGTGAGCGGGAGTCTGTAGTCCTCCGCCAGCCCTAGGGACGGCTGGTGCCACCGGAAAGGTACAGGTCTAGGCCACACTCTCCATAAGGCCCACCAAACGGACTAGAGCATCCTGAAGCACGGGAGTGGCTATGAACCCCTCCGGGACCTAAGCTAGTCCAACAGGTACAGTCTAAGCTGGGACCTCCTCATCAAAATCTACTTGAGGCTCCACTGCTGGTGCTGCTGCTCGAGCTCTAGGCTGAGCTCTGCCTCGGACTCTGGCACGACTTCAGCCTCGACCTCTTGTCATGCCCCGACCTCGGGAAGCGCGACCGACGCTCAACCAAGATACCTCTATCAAGCAAGCCTTTGCAGTACCTTCTACCCAACTCACCCATGAATAAAGAGAAGAATACATTTCATTAATTTGACAGTAAGAGGTCATGTGAATAACACCGGTTCATTTCAATTAGTTACGTCATTAAGAAGTCTCCAAAACAGTACATTGTACAATCATAGTTAAAGTGGAACAGATGATACAATTACAACATTTTAGCTTAACCGTCCCAAAAACAGGTACAAACCACACTATGTCTACGGAGCCTCTAACAGGAACAAAAGAGCGCTATGACAGTGCTGGCAATAAGGCCTCGGCCGGTACCAAGGTGTCAAGCTAGGGGAAAGGTAAATTTCAAGAAAGTCTCAGTAATTTAAGTTTGGAGATCTTTAGCACTGATACACCATCGTGTTTTAGCACATAGTCCGATCTCAGCCCGACCGCCTAAGTCGTCCCACCTCGAGACATAGACTCACAATACCACCATGTGCACGACATGGCGTCCGATCTCAGCTCGATCTTGCTAAGCCGTCTCACCACAATGCCCTGTGGGTCGACATCACATCACATCTCGCTAGCAATAATCTCATCCCATATAAGGGGAAACAATCTCATTACATTAGCACAGGGATTTTACCCCTCAATCACTCCTATACCGGCACGTGTAGTTTCAGGATTAGGTTGTTCCGACCTACCCTTCCTTGGTGAATAAACGATACTCCCAAGGCATTTATTATAAAAAGGATTTACCACTCGTTTCCTAATCTTTTCATATCATTCATTTCATTGGAACCAATGGCCATGAAGCAATATCATTCTTGGCACGATGGCCGCACATCATATTTCATGTTCTCCTATTTCACTTTCAAATATCATCATGGGTAATCAACAACAAGGCCTTTCTAATTAAGACTTTAAACACGTATTTGAGCAATTTAGCGTCTTAGGTACATGTTATTTCTTATACAATTGACAATAGCTTTCAGTAGAATCACACTTTTAAATCATAACATAATAACACACATCCATACTTAAACCACATTCTCAAACATTAACTCAACATATTAAGAATCTTTGGAATATATATTGAACGTATAATTATTTTGACCAAGGCTTATTTGGAAAATTCAATTTATGATGAGCATCATGGGACATACAAGGATATTATGGGGTTCAATTCTAGGAGAAGCGTTTAGCCAACATACCTTGCCTCGAGCTTTCCTTAATTCACTACACAGTCCCGAAATCCTAGAAACTTTGATCTATATAGAGATAAAGCAAAATTGAACATAAATTAGGAAGGAGTTCATGGTTCCAGCTCACTTAAGCATTTTAGCAAACACTAGGTGTGTATTAAGTTTTCAAGGTCCTTCTATGGTGGATTCTTTCATCCCACTATCCAAAATTTACCCAAATGAGCTCAACAATATTCCCACAACTCATGAATGTACATACATGCATAAACAACAACCCTCAACCTCAAAACCTTCCTCCCCATTACCTATTCCCAAACAAAATTTCGTAATTGAGGGTTAGGGCTAGAATCTACCTCTTGGTTGAAGGCCTTGTAAGCTTTCTTTTTGAATTTCAAAGCTTGGACAAGATTTTGGAAGAACAATTAACTTAGGGAGGGACTTTACCTCTCACTCTAGGGTACTCCCTCTCTCTAAAAATACCAGACATCCCTTTTAGAAATGGTCCCTTATGTTTAATTATCGATATAGGGTCGGGTTAAAAAGTTAGAAAATGAAGCCTTGAGGTTGATATGAGGTTGCATATCTACCGCATAATGCTTCTGCGGTCTGCACAATGGGCCGCATATTGGCCCTCTGGAACTGGGCACCCCTGCCTCACTCTGCGACCGGTCTATGGTCTGCAGACCTATTTTGCGGTCGCATAATGCGCCGCAAAATGTTTCTTCGGAATTGTTTTGTGCTGGATCTACGAGGGGTTATGCGGCCCGCAAAGTGATTATGCTGCCGCATAATGGACCCATAATGGTCTGAATATTTGTCCAAAATTTGTGCCTCGATTTGCGGTAGATATGCAGTCCGCAGATCAATTCTACAACCGCAGAAAACGCGTTGTGTTTCCAAAATTTTTCTTCGACTCCCAAACACACTATTCAACCCAGTTTAGGTAAAATTATACGGGGCCTTACATCCTCCCCCATTTAAGATCATTCGTCCTCGAATGAGGGTCAAAATCCGCTATTAGAAACCAATGTAACTCAGCTCCTATAACACACCAACAGTTCCAACTTTTGACTAACTCACCAAATTTCCAAAATTTTTGCCATAGTTTCCCCGCGCCTATCCACCTCTCAGAGAATCCCAGAAACTAACCCTAATAACACATACATGAACCAATGACGAACATAACATAAAAACAACGGTAACCGTGGCCTCACGAGCAATACATCACCAAAAAGGAACACCCGTAACATCAACTGTACAAATGATACATAATTCGTAGAAGGTAAATTCTTAGCATTTTCATAGGACTGAACTTTATAAATACATGACTATTCAAACAAATAAGGGTACTTCTTCTTCATTTCTTCCTCGGCCTCCCAGGTGGCCTCTTCTACCTGCTGGTTCCGCCATAGCACTTTCATGGAGGCAATTTCTATATTTCTCAGCTTATCGACTTGCCTATCAAGAATGGCAACTGGAATTTCTTCATAAGCCAATTCTTCATTAACCTCAATAGCCTCAGCAGGAACAATAAGCGGCGGATCTCCAACCACCTTCTTCAACATGTATACGTGGAACTCCGGGTGCACTAAAGACATCTCTGGAGGTAGTTCTAGCCTGTAAACCACCTGACGAATCCTCTGAGTGATTCTGTACGGTCCGACATCCTCGGACTCAATTTTCCTTTCTTACCGAACCGTTATACCCCTAATAGGGGAAACTTTCAAGAATACCTAATCATCTTCTTTGGACTCCAAATCCCTACGACGAACATCTGATAGGATTTCTGACGACTCTGAGTAGTTTTCAACTATTCTATAATGATAATAACCTTTTCCATAGCCTGATGCACGAGGTCTGGCCTGATCAATTCTGCTCCCCCAATCTCGAACCACCCAATGGGAGATCTGTATCTCCTACCATATAAAGCCTCGAACAGTGCCATCTGGGTACTAGCATGGTAACTGTTGTTGTAGGCAAACTCTATGAGCGGCCAATGATCATACCAAATACCCTTGAAGTCAAGAACACAAGCGACAACATATCCTCGAGCATCTGAATAGTCTGCTCAGCCTATCCATCAGTCTGTGGGTGAAAGGCTGTACTAAGATTCACCTGAGTACCAAAACCTTGCTGAAACGTCTTCCAAAAATTAATTGTGAATTGTGCCCCTCAATATGAGATAATAGAAACTAGAGTGCCATGCAACCTGACTATTTCCTTGATACACAACTCATCATACTGTTATACTATATCGGTAGCCTTAATAGGTAAAAACTTTGCTATTTTCATGAGTCTCTTCACAACTACCCAAATCGAGTCGAACTTGCGAGGAGTGCGAGGTAGTCTTACCACAAAGTCCATATTGATCATCTCCTATTTCCATATCGGAATTTCTATATTCTGTGCTAATCCGCTGGGCCTTTGGTGTTCGGCCTTCACTTGCTGATAATTTGGACATCTTGCCACAAATTCTGCTACATTTCTCTTCATGTCATTCCACCAGTAGACTTCCCTAAGATCATGATACATCTTTGTAGAGCCCGGGTGCATGGAGTACCTAGAAGTGTGAGCCTCTATCATGATTCTTTCCTGGAGACCATCCACATTTGGAACGCATAGTTGCCCTTGGTACCTTAGTTTACCATCATCCATGCCAAGAGAAAAGGCCATGGTCTTATGTTATGAATCCCCTCCAACTGTACCAACAATGGATCATTGTACTGCTTTTCCTTGACTTTCACAACAAGCGATGATTCATCCCTATTTTGCAGAATCACCCCTCCTTCACTACAATCCGCAAGACAAACTCCCAACTAGCCAACCAATGAACCTCCTTAGCCAACGACCTTTGATATGTCTCCAAGTAAGCCAAACTACCTATAGATCCCTCTAAGAGCATCCGCCACAACATTAGCCTTCCCCGGATTATATAGGATATTGATGTCGTAATCCTTGAGTAACTCAAGCCATCTTCTCTACTTCAGATTTAATTCCTTTTGTTTGAAAATATATTGAAGGATGGTCCGTGAATATATCCATATGGACCCAATACAAATAATGACGCCAAATTTTCAATGCAAAGACTACCGCTGCAAGCTCTAAGTCATGTGTTGGATAGTTCTTTTCATGATTCTTATGTTGCCTAGAAGCATATGCTATCACCTTGCCATGTTGCATTAATTCACACCCAAGTCCGATTCTTGAAGCATCACAATATACCATAAACCCACCTGTACCCTTTGGGAGGGTCAACACCGGCGGTGCCGTAGTTAATCTTGATTTCAACTCTTGGAAGCTCCTTTCACAAGCATCTAACCATTGGAACTTAACAGCCTTCTGCGTCAATTTAGTCAACGGAGAGGCAAGAGTAGAGAACCCCTCCACAAACTTCCTGTAATATCCAGCTAAGCCCAAGAAACTGTGAATCTCTGTTGGGGTAGTAGGTCTAGGCCAATTTTTCACAGCTGCAATCTTCTAAGGATCAAAATCAATTCCTTCTCTATAGACAACATAACCCAAGAACGTGACAGATTCACGCCAAAATTCACATTTCGAAAACTTCGCTATAACTGGTGCTGATATAGGGTCTGCAAAACTACCCTGAGATGATCGGCATGGTCCTCTCGACTTTGCGAATATACAAAGATATCATCAATAAACACTATCATGAAGGAGTCAAGAAAAGGTTTGAGACTCGATCCATAAGATCCATGAAAGCTGCGGGGGCATTTGTTAGCCTAAAAGATATAACCAGGAATTCGAGGTGCCCATACCGAGTCTTGAAAGCTATTTTCGGAATATCCTGCTCCTTGATCTTCAACTGGTGATACTCGGATCTTGAATCGATCTTCGAGAAGTACTTAGCACCCTGCAATTGATCAAACAAGTCATCTATCCTTGGCAGTGGGTACTTATTTTTGATTGTAACCTTGTTGAGCTGCCGATAGTCAATAAACATTCTTAGCGACCCATCCTTCTTTCTTACAAATAGAACCGGAGCACCCAAGGCGATACACTCGGCCGGATGAAACCCTTCTCTAACAAATCCTTCAATTGTTCTTTTAGCTCCTTCAGTTCTGCTGGTGCCATCTTGTAGGGCGGAATAGATATAGGTTGCATGCCTGGCATCACATCAATCTCAAATCAATCTCCCTGTCTGGCGGGATCCCAGGGAGCTCATCCAGAAAGACCTCCGAAAATTCATTCACAACAGGCATAGACTCAAGTGTAGGTGCCTCAGCATCGGTGTACGTAACTTGTACTAAATGGTAGATACACCCTTTGTTAATCATCTTCATGGCCTTAAGGTAAGAAATAAACCTACCCTTTGGAACCACATCATCCCCTTTCCATTAAATCACTGACTCATTTGGAAATTCAAACCTAACGGTTCTGGTTTGACAGTCAAGCTTGGAAAAACATGAATAAAGCCAATCCATTCCCATTGTTACATCAAAATTAACCATCCCCAATTCAATGAGATCGGCCATGGTGTCCCAACCACTCACTATGACAACACAATCCCTATAAACTCGCGCGGTCACAATAGACTCACCAATCAGAGTAGATACAGAGAATGACTCATGGAGCTATTCCGGTTCTATCCCAAATCCCATAGCAACATAGGGAGTGACATAGGACAAAGTGGAATCGGGATCAATAAGGGCATACATATCATGAGATTGGACAGTCAATATACCGGTGACAACATTTGGAGAAGCCTCTGAACTTCTGAGACCCCTCATATAGAAACGGCTAGTTCCTCCCGAACTCTGTGTGCCACCCCTAGCTGCACCACGCCCTACGAGTGTTAGGGTGCCTCGAGCTAGAGGAGGTGCTGCGGATGTAGTAGCTGCAGAACTAGCTGGCTGTATGTACCCCTGCCCATGCTCTAGTGAGATGAACGACAATCCCTCTGAATGTGACCTCTCATTCCACACTGGTAACATATGGGCTGGTCCATTCCGCTGCTGCTGAAATCTTCCACTAGACCGACCCTGCTGGTAGGATCCCCTATTGCCCTGTCTGGGTCTAAAACAGCTCCCTTGCTATTGACTAGGCCCTGATGGCGGTGCGTTGACTGAAGAATGAGCAAAAGGCTGGGATGGCCCTGATGACCCTCCCCTCCCCTGAATGCGGACCTACCACCAGCACCACCACCAAAAGAACCACCAAAGTTGCCCGTGGACCGGGCCTTGCTACTGCTCTCACGCTCTATTCTATTCTTCAATTTGCCGGTCTTTGTGGCTTGAGAAAATGCCACCATCTTACCATAGTTCATATAAGAATTCAAGGCGGCTGTAGCGGCCTCATTAAAAACCAAGGGGCTAAGGTCCTGCACAAACAAGCGCACCTAGCCTCCATAGTGGGCAACATGTAGATGGCATATTTCGACAGGCGTGCGAATCTCATATGATACTCCCACACACTCATGCTACCTTATTTCAGGTTCTCAAACTCGGCGGCACGGGCTGCCTTAGTCTTGGCAAGATAGAAATGATCAAGGAAAGCATCGGCAAACTCACTCAACCTTGCCGGAGGGCTTCCCTCCTCACGGGAGTCCTTCCACATTTCAAACCAAGAATAGGCCACCCCTTTCAGGTAGTAGGAGGCCAACTCTACTCCTTCCTTCTCAGTAGCACGCATAATTCATAGAGTCTCGTGCATCTCATCAATGAAGTCCTAGGGGTCTTCTTCAGATCAGTACCTGTGAACACTGGAGGGTCCAACTGGAGAAATCTGTTCACCCTGGAACTAGCGGAATCCCCTGGCTGACTAGAAGAAGTGGGTGCTACATTTGATCTTTGGGCTTGGAAAGCCACTATCTGAGCCAACATCTATATGGCTCCCTTAAGATCCCATCAGATACACCGGGACCAGAAGCTGGGGCTGGAGGTGGAACTGGTATATTAGTCAGAGGGATTGTTGCACCCTCAGTAGGTGCAGGAACTGGCATGGTCTGATCAGGTGTAGTGGAATTAGGCAGTGTAGTAGTCGGGCGAATGTTCTCACCCCCGGGTGCTCACCCGCATCATCAAGTAAAGGATCAACTGCCACTCCTGGGGTGGCATTGGCTCCTAGGCCAGTTCTTGCTTCTTCCTAGATGCCATATACTGAAAATTAGAGCATTGCACGAGTTAAAGGAGGAACATTCTTAAAATCAGCTTTATCGCACGATCTAGAACATCAAAGAAGGGTATTATTCCTAAATGTCCAAGTAGCTTCCTAATCATAGATGTGGTCGACAACACACCGATAAGACGGACTCTACTAGACACGGCTCCGAGACATCCTAGGACACATTAAAACCTTAGGCTCTGATACCAAGTTTGTTATGCCCCGACCTCGAGGAGCGCGGCTGGCGCTCAACCGAGATACCCTGGTCAAGCAAGCTTTTACAATACCTTCTACCCAACTCACCCCTAAATAAAGAGAAGAATACATTTCAGTAATTTGACAGTAAGAGGTCATGTGAATAACACCAGTTCATTTCAATTAGTTACGTCATTAACAAGTCTCCAAAACAGTACATTGTATAATCATAGTTAAAGTTGAACAGATGATACGATTATAACATTTTAGCTTAATCGTCCCAAAAATAAATACAACCCACACTATATCTACGGAGCCTCTAACAGAAACAAAAGAGTGCTATGATAGTGCCGGCAACAAGGCCCCGGCTATACCTTAAAATGCTATGCACAAAGGATAAAAGATACAGGACCCCGAGATGAAGTGGGGCTCACCAAGTCAGCTGAGGAGAGGGTGTGCTACTATCACAGATCAATACCATCTGCTATGGAACCACCTACATCCATTAAAGATTGAGCACCCCTGGTAAAAGGGACGTTAGTACATATGGAATAGTACTAGTATATAAAACTAAACACCGTCTCAATAGAACGAGTAATAGGAAATGGAGAATCAAACATGAAATCAATAAGAGACTCAAAAAGTACCAAAGTGTCAAGCTAGGGGAAAGGTAAATTTCAAGTAAGGCTTAGTAATTTAAGTTGGGAGATCTTTAGCACCGATACACCATCGTGTTTTAGCATGAAGTCCGATTTCAGCCCGACCGGCTAAGCCGTCTCACCCCGAGACATACACTCACAATACCACCATGTGTGCGGCATGGCGTCCGATCTTAGCCCGATCGACTAAGTCGTCTCACCACAATGCCGTGTGGGTCGTCATCACATCACATCTCGCTAGCAATACTCTCATCCCATTTAAGGGGAAACATCTTAACACACCAATCTCATCCCATATAAGGGGAAACAATCTCATCACAGTAGCACGGGCATTTTACCCCTCAATCACTCCTACACCAGCACATGTAATTTTGGGGTTAGGTTGTTTCGACCTATCCTTCCTCGGTGGCTAAACGATACTCCTAAGGCATTTATTATTAAAAGGATTTACCACTCGTTTCGTAATCTTTTCATATCATTCATTTTATTGGCACCAATGTCCATGAAGCAATATCATTCTTGGCACGATGGCCGCACATCATATTTCATATTCTCTTCTTTCACTTTCAAATATCATCATGGATAATCAACAACAAGGCCTTTCTAATTAAGACTTTAAACACATATTTAAGCAATTTAGGGTCTTAGGCACATATGATTTCTTACACAATTGACATGATAGCTTTCATTAGAATCACGCTTATAAATAATAACATAATAAAACACAGCTCATACTTAAACCACATTCTCAAACATTAATTTAACATATCATGAATTTTTGGAATACATATTGAACGCATAATTATTCTGACACAAAGCTTAATTGGAAAATTCAATTTATCATGAGCATCACGAGACTTACAAGGACATTGTGGGGTTCAATTCTAAGAGAAGAGTTTAGCCAACATACCTTGCCTTGAGCTTTCCTTAGTTCACTACACAGTCCCGGAATCCTAGCAACTTTGATCTATATAGAGATAAAGCAAAATGGAACATAAACTAGGAAGGAGTTCATGGTTCCAGCTCACTTGAGCATTTTATCAAACACTAGGTGTGCATTAAGGTTAAGGTCCTCCTACGGTGGATTCTTTCATCCTACTACTCAAAATTTACCCAAATGAGCTCAACAATCTTCCCACAACTCATGAATGTACGTGCATCCATTAACAACAATACTCATCCTCAAAACCTTCCTCCCCATTACCTATTCCCAAACAAAATTTTGGAATTGTGGGTTAGGGTTAGAATCTTACCTCTTGGTTGAAGGCCTTGTAAGCTCTCTTGTTGAATTTGAAAGCTTGGACAAGATTTTGGAGGAACAATTAGCTTAGGGACTTCACCTCTCACTCTAGGGCACTCCTTCTCTCTAAAAATACTAGATATCCCCTTTAGAAATGGTCTCTTACGTCTAATTATTGAGATAGGGTTGGGTTAAAACGTTAGAAAATGAAGCCCCGATGCAGATTTGAGGTCACATATCTGCCGCATAATGCTTCTGCGGTCCACACAATGGGCCGCATAATGGTCCTCTGGAACTGGGCACCCCTGCCTCACTCTGTGACCGGTCTACGGTCTGCAGACCTATTTTGCGGTCGCATAATGTGCCGCAGAACGTTCCTCTGGAATTGTTTTGTGCTGGATCTACGAGGGGTTATGCAACCTGCAAAGTGATTATGTGGCCGAATAATGGACCGCATAGTGGTCCAAAAATTTTGCCCAAATTTCCGCCTCGGTCTGCGACAGATATGAGGTCTGCTGATCAGTTCTGCGACCGCAAAATGGATCGCAGAAAACGTCCTATGTTTCCAAAAATTTTTTCAACTCCCCAACGCACTGTTCAACTCAAGAAAAATCCCTAATATCGTCAACACATAAGCATACTTCGGCACCACGAAACCCCGGGTTTAGGTAATATTTTACGGGGCCTTATACCTCTGCCCCTAGTAGTAGCTGCCATAGGGGGCTCCGGCTCCTGTCTGGCGGTAGATGCAGTGCGTGTTCTTGCCATCTGCGAGAGAACAAGAATAGAAGGGTTCAATCATTAGTGATAGAGTAAAATCGCAGGACAGAGTAAGAAAGAAGTGATATTTTTCCTAAACTCCATAGCCTCTAGAAGATAAGTATAGACGTCTCTGTACCGATCCTCCAGACTCTGCTAAGCTTGCTTGTGACTCGTGAGACCCAGGCAACCTAGTGCTCTGATACCAACTTGTCAAGACCCAGAAATCCCACCCCCGGGACCATGATGGAACATAACATTTCATTTGCTAGGCAAGCCATCGTTAGAATAGTTTATCCATTTTAATAGTTCAGATTAAATAATAATAAAGAAACCGAAATAACTGAAATAAATCCGAAGTAAAGTGCGAAAAACCATAAAAACTAAAATATCTAATACAACCCCGAATATGGTGTCACAAGTGCACGAGCTACTAGAATACTACAGATAAAGGTCTGAATAAAAGTAAAGTTGTTTGAAATAAAAATACACAGCTAAGGTAAAGTAGGAGGGGACTTCAGAGCTACGAAAGCCGAGCAGCTGTACCTCAAGTCTTCAACTGATAGTCAACCCGAGCAATCCACTAACCGTCGCTGGGACCAACTCCAAAATCTTCACAAGAAGGGCAGAGTGCAGTATGAGTACAACTGACACCATGTACTCTACAGTACCGAGCCTAACCTCGACGAAGTAGTGACGAGGCTAAGGCGGGTCACTTACAATAACCTGTACGTAATATAAAATAATGATTAGAAAGGAAAATACATAAACAAAATAAGGTAGTTGACTCATTAAAATAACTCAATCCTCAACAAAACCTGTTGCGGCGCGCAGCACGATCCTACCGTATCAATATGAATAAATCAATGAATGCAGTCAATTTAACAACTCAAATCACAAGAATCTCTACGATTAACGAATATGAAAACTACACATCAAGAAGGAATCTTGTACCAAATCAGGAAAGGCTACCCTTAGTACTGAACAACAAGAAAGTCAAATATATGACAGATAAAAGGGGTACAAGTAAGACAATTAAGGCAAATATCAATTAAGAATAGAAGCATGAAAGAAATTAACATTTATAATGCGAGAGTAATAAATGACAAATAACCAGTTAAAGCATGGGGAGCAATGAAGCCAAGTAACAATCAAGACATGAAATGCTATAATTAATGAAATATGGGTAGACATGGAAACAAGTAATTGACGGCGTATAGACACTCGTCACCTCGCATATACGCCGCTACTCATGAAATTCACATAACACAGCATCAAGGGCTCCTAATTCCCCAAAGTCCAGGTTAGACCCAACACTTACCTCACTCTGTAATCAACTCAAAATTCAACCACAGCCTTGCCTTTTGAACAAGCCTCCAAACCAACAAAATCTAGCAATTATAAACAAAACGATTCAAAATAAGCCTTAGGAACTACCCACGAATGAAAGAGGTTTAATTTAGATCATTATTGAAAAAGTCCACAAAAGTCAACCCCGGGCTACTTGGTCAAAATCCTATCACCCATTCACCTGAGCCTGGTTATGCAATTCAAATCAAAATTCGACCTCAATTTGAGGTCTAAATCCCAATTTACAAAAATCCCTAATTCTACCCAAATTCCTAATTTCTACCATGGAAATCCTAGATTTGATGTTGAAATCTTATAAAATGTAATAGGTAACTGAAAAAAAGTAGATTAGAGTCACTTACCAATGAATTTAGAAAGAAAAGCTCCTGGGAAAATCGCCTTTAAGGTTTTTAGGGTTGAGAATTTGAAAGAATGAGCTAAAATCCCGTTTCCCCCTCTTTTACTAGCTGCAGATATCGCAATTGCGATATTTTGTTCGCAATTTCGAACATCGCAAATGGGAGAAAGAGGTTGCAAATGCGAACCCTTCTCAGAGAAGTCAGTCATCATAAATACGACGTTTTGGTTGCAAATGCGAACCCATGCCCTCACAAATGCAGACCACCCTTCGCATATGCGAAGATTGCCCACAAACACGACGAGTCGCAAATGCGACCCTGCCTCCATAAAAGCGAGGCTCACAAATGGGAGCCAGATCTTGCAAATGCGAGACCTGCAGCAGAGCAACAGTAACAAAAGAGGCATCTGCTATTTTACTAAGTTTGACATCACTCTGTAGCCTATCCGAAACTCACTGAGCCCTCAGGGCTCCAGACCAAACATACACACAATTCCAAAAATATCATACGAACTCGCTAGCATGATGAAAACATCAAAATGACATCTACAACTATGAATCGGACACCAAAATGAATAAAGCTTTCAATGAAACTTAAGAACATGCAACTTTTCAACCGGACGCCCGAATCACGTCAAATCAACTCCGTTTTGCATTAAATTTTGCAGACAAGTCATAAATATTGTAATGAATATATATCAAGTACCGAAACTAGAATCCGGACCCGGTCACAACAAAGTCAAACTACGGTCAAACTTGAGATATCTTTAATCCTTTAAACTTCTTATTTTCAAAAATGATGATAATTCGAGCTAGGGACTTCCGAATTCGATTCGGGGCCTACGCCCAAGTTCCAAATCACGATACAGGCCAACTACGACCATCAAAACACTGATCCGAGTCCATTTGCTTAAAACATTGACCAAAGTCAACTCAAATGAGTTTGAAGGCATGATTTCACATTTTTACGTTAATTTTTCACATAAAAAACTTCTAGGAAAAGTCACGAACTGTGCACGCAAATTGAGGAAAGATAACACAGATCTATCCCGGGTTTCAAAATATAAAATTTAGGGTTAAAACTATAATGACCTATCGGGTCATCACAAAATGAATCCGAATCAATATTTTGACAGCCCTGGTAGGTCTGTATTATGATTTGGGACTTGGGCGTATTCCCAGAACTGAATTTGGAAGTCCCTAGCTTGATTTAATGTAATTTGTTGAAATCTAGCAATTTAAATGTTTAATGAATTCATAAGTTTTACCATAGGCTGACTTTGTTGCTACCGGGGTCGGATTTCGGTTATGAAACTTGGTATAGGTCCGTTTCAGTATTTATGACTTGTCTCCAAATTTGGTGCAAAACGGAGTTGATTTGACATGATTCGGACGTCCGGTTGTAAGATTTCATGTTTTTGAGTTTCTTTGAAAATTTCAATTATTTTGGTGTCCGATTCATGGTTCTAGGTGTTATTTTAATGTTTTGATCACGCGAGCAAGTTTTTATGATGTTATTACACTTGTGTGCATATTTGGTTTGGAGCCCGAGGGGCTCAAGTGAGTTCCACATAGGTTACGGGTGATTTTTTTCGCTTGGGCCATTGCTGGTTCTTCACTATTGCTGTCACCTGGTGCATCCTTCTTTGTGATCGCGTAGCATAACTTTCATTGGGGATGGATTTTCCCTACGCGAATGGGGGAAATAGGCCATGAATGCGACCACCCACACGCGAACACAAAGGTTTGTGGGCTTCTAGGGGAGCTGGGCTAGTGTTCTGCGCGAACGCGATCATTGGGTCGCGAACACGGTAGCCAAGAGGAAGAGCCATCATTAAAGCAAAGAACATCTCATAAACGCGAAGGCCATTTGTGCCGCAATGCTTCGCGATCGCGTCTGGTCCTTCGCGAACGCGATGAAGACCTGACGTCAGTGATTTAAAATGTCCCAAAGACAGGATTTTCCTCTTTTTTCATTATCTTCACATTAGAGCTCGGCCTAGAGGCAATTTTGAAGAGAAAGTTCATCACCATTTCATAGGTTAGTGTACTTTAACTCGTTTTCATCCCTTTTCATCAACACCCATTGATTTCTAACCTTGATGTATGCTCATTCATGGTAGAAAATTAGGGATTTGGGTAGAATTGGGGGATTTTTGTAAAATTGAGATTTATACTTCAAATTGAGGTCGGATTTCGAAACTAATTACATAATCGGGCTCGGGGGTGAATGGGTAATTGGGTTTTGGTGTCTCAGGGTTTGGCCAAGCGAGCCCGGGGTTGACTTTTGTTGACTTTTTGGGAAGAGTGTAAAGATCTTAACTTTATGTATTGTAATTAATTTTCCTAGCATTGTTTGATGTTATTTAGTCGATTTTGGTTAGATTCGATTGGTTTGGAGGCGGATTTTAGAGGAAAGGCCATGGTTGAGCTTTGATTTGCTTGCAGAGCAAGGTAAGTGTTGGGTCTAACATTGATTTTAGGGAATAGGAACCCTTGAGCTATGTGTTACGTGAATTACATGTGTAACGGTGTATATGCAAGGTGACGAGTGTATATACGCCGTCAAAATAATTTCTCCATGCTTTCCCGTATTCCATTAATTATTTTATTCCATGTCTTAACTTGTTACATGCTTTAATTGCTTCCTATGCCTTAACCTGCTACTTGTCACTTATTATTCTTGTATTAGAATGTTAGTTTCTTCCATGCTTCCATGATCAATTACTACTTGCTTAATTGTCTTGCTTGTACACTTTAACTGTCATATATTTGGCTTGTCTTGTTACTTTGTATTAATTGTATCCTTTCTTGATTTGGTACGGAGTTCCTTATTGCTTTTCTTTCATATTCTTTACTCGTAGAAATTCTTTTGAATTGAGTTGTTGAATTTGATCACTTTTAGTGATTTTGTTTATGGATCAGGTTGCACGATGTAACGGGTGGAATAAGGGAGGCTTGATATTGATATGATGGGATCGGGTTGCACGCCGTAACGGATTTTGTATGTGATTTTAATATGGTGAAATAAGGGAGGATTGTGATATTGAGTCTGATATTAGGGTGGGATCGGGTTGCGCGCCGCAACGGATTTTATATGTTATTCTTGTTATTGATATGGTGAAATAAGGGAGGATTGTGTTTGTACGGTGGAATCGGCTTGCATGCTGCAACAGATTTGTGTTTTGTATTCCTTGTGCATTGTGTTAGCTTTCAGTGTTTTCATACGAGATTCTGAGGACTGGTATTTCTGGTTTTACTGATTTTTGAGGATTGAGTTAATTTTCATAACTTAACTGCCTTATTTTTCCTGTGTTTCTTTCTTGTTATTATTATCATTATTATTATACTGCGTACAGGTTATTGTAAGTGACCCGCCTTAGCCTCGTCACTACTTTGTCGAGGTTAGGTTCGGCACTTACAGAGTACATGGGGTCGGTTGTACTCATACTACACTGTAATACTTCTTATGTAGATTTTGGAGTCGGTCCTAGTGGCGTTCAGTAGATTGCTCGGATTGATTGCCTGACAGAGATTTGAGGTACAGCTGCTCGGTATTCGCAACCTTGAAATCCCCTTCTACTTTATTCTAGCTGTTTATTTCATTTTAGATAGTTATACTTTCATTCAGACCATTATTTGTGTTATTCTAGTCGCTCGTGCACTTGTGACACTAGTTGTGGGATTGTATCTAGATATCGCTGTTGTTATGGTTTTCTCACTCTATTTTATTTTATTTAGTTTCTTGGTTATTATTTAATTTAAATTATTAAAATGACTAAAAACTATTCTAGACGTTGGGAATTCCGATCACGAGGGTGGGAATTCTGGGTCGTGACAAGATGGAATCAGAGGACTGGGTTGCCTAGGTCTCACGAGTCATGAGCAGGCTTAGTAGAGTCTGGAGGATCGGTACGGAGACGTCTGTACTTATCTTCTAAAGGCTATGGAGTTTAGGAAAAATTTCACTTCTTTCTTTATCTATCTTGCGATTTTATTCTATCATTGATGATTGAGCCAATCTATTCTTGTTCTCTCACAGATGGCGAGAACACGCACTGCATCTATAGTCGGACAGGAGCCGGAGCCCCCTATGACATCTACTACCAAGGGCAGAGGTCGAGGCCGAGGTAGAGGCAAAGCTCAGCCTAGAGCTCATGCAACAACACCTGCAGTGGAGCCTGACATTGATCACGAGAAGGAGGTTCCAGCTCAAATTGTACCCGTCGGACCAGCTCTGGTCCCAGAGGGGTTCATAGCCACTCTAGTGCTTCAGGATGCTCTAGTCCGTTTGGTGGGCCTTATGAGAGTGTGGCCTAGACCGGTACATTCCCGGTGGAACCAGTCGTCTCTCGGACTGGGGAAGGAGCACGATTCCCGCTACTCACACCTCGGAGTAGGCAGCTACCCAGTATCAGACTCCAGCAGCCCCGCCAGTTAGGGTGGTTCAGCCGTTTGTTGTGGCACAGATCAGTGATAGGCCCCCTATGTCTTCTGAGGCTCTGTTGAGGTTGGATAAGTTTACCAAGCTCTTTCCTGTTCATTTCAGTGATGCACCTTCTGTGGACCCACATGATTATCTAGACTGCTGCTATGAGGTGCTGCGGAACATAGTATAGTTAAGACCAATGGGGTTGATTTTGCGGTATTTCGGATGACTGGTTCCGCCAAGAGGTGGTGGAGAGATTATATGTGACTAGACCAGTTGAGTCGCCTGCACTTACTTGGGATCAGTTCTCACAATTATTTCTAGAGAAGTTCATTCCTGTCACTCTAAGAGAGGATTATCGCAAGCAGTTTGAGCGTCTTTAGTAGGGTAGTATGACTGTAACCCAGTACGGGACTCGATACGTGGACCTAGATTGCGATGCCATTATCTTGCTTCCTACTGAGAGGGAGAGAGTGAGGAGATTCATTGATAGGCTCACTTTCACTATCAGGCTACAAATGGCCAAGGAGACTGGAGATGATATTACTTTTTAGAGGGCTATAGATATTGCCAGACGGATCAAGATGGTTCGTGCTCCGGAGAGGGGCCCGGTGTCTGATAAGAGGCCTTGTCATTCCAGTAGCTTCAGTGGTGCCTCATCTGGAGGCAGGGGTACTTTTGGTAGGGGCCATCCTCCCAGGCTATTTCAGTTAGTGATTCAGGCATCTCATATTGCTTCAGGGAGACGTGGTTCTTATGTGCCTCATTCTGGGCAACCAGCCTACAGTGCACCATCAGCTCCTATGAGTACACCTCCGGTTCGAAGCTATCGCCGTGGTTATCTGGCCTGTTCGAGTCAGCTTCAGCTTCAGCAGCCACACAGCAAGATGGGTGTTTCGAGTATGGAGGTACTGGTCACATCAGGAGGTTCTGTTTGAGATATTTAAGTGACATGCCACATCAGAGTTCTCGTGCCATGGTCCCAGCACCGGTTGCTTCCCCACCCACTCAGCCTGCTAGAGGTAGGGGTCAGGCAGTCAGGGGTATAGGCCAGGCCGTTAGAGGTAGATGTCAGGCCGTTAGAGGTGGAGGCCAGCCAGAGAGAGGCCACCCCAGAGATATAGTTCAGAGTGGCGGGGCCTAGCCCCGATGTTATGCGTTCCTAGCTAGGCATGAGGCTGAGTCATTTGACGCTGTTATCACAGGTATTGTTTCTTCCATAGAGATGCTTCGATTATATTCGATGCGGACTCTACTTATTCCTACGTGTCATCCTACTTTGCTTCATATCTGGTTGTGCCTCGTGATTCTTTGACTGCTCCTGTGTATGTGTCCACGCTTGTGGGAGATGCTATTATTGTAGATCGTGTCTATCGCTCGTGTGTGATTACTATTGGGAGTATTGAGACTAGCGTAGATCTTCTACTTCTTGATATGATAGACTTTGATGTAATCTTGGGTATGGATTGGCTGTCACCTTATCCTGCTATATTGGATTATCACGCCAAGACGGTGATCTTAGCCATGTCGGGATTGCCTCGATTAGAGTGGTGAGGGACTCCTGGCCATTCTACAAGCAGGGTTATTTCCTATATGAAGGCTCAACGTATGGTCGAGAAGGGATGTCTAGCATATTTGGCCTATGTTCTTGATTCGAGTGCGGAGGTTCCTTCCATGGATTTAGTACCAGTTGTGCGTGAGTTTCCAGAGGTGTTTCGTGCAGATCTACCGGGGATGCTATCTGACAGAGATATTGACTTCTGTATTGATTTGGCTCGGGGCACTCAGCCCATTTCTATCCACCATATAGTATGGCCCCGCCAGAGTTGAAGGAATTTGAAGGAGCAGTATTGTATAGAATTTGGTCGCATCTGCGAAGGTAGGATTTTCGCATTTGCTATCATTTTTGTCGCATTTGAGACATCTGGGCTTCTGATGCACAGTTCGCATTTGCGACATGTGCTTCGCATTTGTGATAGTCGTAATTGCAAACAAGATATCGCAATTACGACATCTGTTGCTGGGTAAAAGATGAGAAAATCGGGACTTAACCCATTTTACTCCATTTCCCAACCCTAAATATTCTAGAGGAATTATTCAAGAGACTTTTCTTCCCAAAATCATTGGTAAGCAACTCTAATCTACTTTCTTTCAGTTCCCCATTACTTTTCCTAAGATTTCAACATTAATTTAGGATTTTCATGGTAGAAATTAGGGATTTGGGTAGAAATTGAGGATTTTGTAAAATTGATGTTTAGACCTCAAATTAAGGTCGATTTCAAAATAAATCACATAACCGGGCTCGGGGGTGAATGGGTAATCAGATTTTGGTCCGAACCTCGGGTTTTGAGCAAGCGAGCCGGGGGTTGACTTTTGTTGACTTTTTCAAAAATGATTAAAATTGAACCTCTTTTGTTAATGGGTAGTTTCTAAAGCTTATTTTGAATCGTTTGATAGATAATCTGCAAGATTTGGTTGGTTTGGAGGCTTGTTCAAAAGGAAAGGACGCGGTTGATTGATTGCTTTGTTCGCCGAGTGAGGTAATTGTTGTGTCTAACCTTGACTTGAGGGAATTAAGATTTGTTGAATTATTTGTTATGTGAATCATGTGGGTAAATGACGTATATCCAAGGTGATGAGTGTATATACGCACTCATGTGATTTAGCATGTGGGAATTGGATTTTTATTTTCATGTTTTCGTTTATTTCATGATATCTCTTGTTCCATGCTTTAATTGTTACATGTCTTTACTTAACTTCTATGCCACATTACTTACTTGTCATATGATTGTTACTTTGCCTTAATTTGTTCATTTATGTCATTGTTTCTGCTTATTTTGCTACCTGCACATCTTAATTGCATGTTTTACCTGTTTCTATTATTTTTGTAGTATTTGTTGCACTATATAATATTTTTTCACTTGCATGATCTGTTTAACTGTCATGTACCGATGAATTGGTAAAGTTTGAGATTTCGAGATGTTAGAGATTCTCTGGTTATTCTGTGGTTCTTTACTGTCTTGTACATCTACATTTTGATGTAGATATTTTGTAAATATTGTTGTTGAATTGTTTATGTTGATGAATGAAATTGTTTGGGGAGCGGCTTGCACATTGCAATAGAAATGGAAAGGTATTGAAATGAAATAAAGGAATAAGGACAAATTATGATATGAAAGATTATGATATGGTGGGATCGGGTTGCGCTACAACGGATTTGATAAGTTGTAATTGTTTGTGGCTATTGAATTATCCTCGGTAATGTGATGTGAGAATTAAGAATTTGTTACTCTCTGCTCTCTGGTAGTTGGATTTTCGGATCCATTTTCATGAGTTAACTGCTATATTTCTATTCTTGTTTTCATGTTGTTGTTGTTGTTGTTGTTGTTGTTATTATTATTATTATTATTATTATTATTATTATTATTATTATTATTATTATTATTATTATTATTATTATTATTTCGTATAGATTATTTTTAAGTGACTTGCCATAGCCTCGTCACTTCTTTGTTTAGGTTAGGCTCGGCACTTATAAAGTACATGGGATCGGTTGTACTCATACTACACTCTGCACTTGTTATGCAGATTTCGGCGCGGGTCCCAGCAGCACATAGCGAGACTGCTTAGATTCAGCTACTGTTTGGAGACATGACGTATAGCTACACGCGTCCGCAGCTGTGAAGTCGCCTCCCATTCTATCATTACTATTTATTTTAGCTTCAAAACAGTTGTATTTTGTTCAGACTTTATCTGTAGCACTCTAGATGCTCATATATCCGTGACTCCAGATTCTAGGATGTGTTTAGATTGCATTATTTAGCATTATATTAATCTATTTCAGACTACCAATGTTATTATGCTTGACGTTTTGATTTGAATTGTTAAAATTGGGTAAGTAACTTGGCTAACATTCACTTGCCTAGCAAGTGAAATGTTAGGCGTCATCACGATCCCGAAGATGGGATTCCGGGTCATGACAAGTTGGTATCAGACCACTAGGTTACCTAGGTCTCACGAGTCATGAACAAGCTTAGTAGAGTCTGGAGGATCGGTATGGAAACATATGTACTTATCTTCTAGAGGCTATATGGCGTTAAAAATTTCACTTCTCTCTTTATCTATCGTGCGACTTTATTCATTACTGAAGTTTGAACAATTCTACTCTTTTTTTCTCACAGATAGTGAGAAAACGCATAACATCTACAGCCGAGCAGGAGCTAGAGCCCCTGTTGCAGCCACTACCAAGGATAGAGGCCGGGGCCGAGGCAGAAGTAGAGCTCAACCTAGAGCACGCGCAGCAGCACCCATTGTGGATCCTCAGATTGATCACGAGGAGAAGGTCCCAATTCAGACCACACTAGTTTGACCCGCTCAAGTCCAAGAGGGATTTATAGCCACTCCCGTACTTCAGGACACTCTAGTCCACTTAGTTGGACTCATGGAGAGTGTGGTTCAGGCTGGAGTATTTTCTCTCAGGCTGGGGGAGGAGAACAAACTCCCTCCACTCACACTCCGGAGCAGATGGATCCCATATATCAAACTCCAGCAGTTCCAGCAGTTGGGGTGGTTCATCCCGTTATTGTTACACAACCCGGGTAGAGGCCCCTAATGTCTTTTGAGGGATTGATGATGTTGGATAAGTTCACCAAGAACTTTCCTATTTATTTTAGCGTTCACCTTCTAAGGACCCACATGATCATTTGGACTGTTTCCATGAGGTGTCGCGTAACATGGATATTGTTGAGACCAATGGGGTCGACTTTGCAGTGTTCCAGATGACTGGTTATGCAAAAATATGGTGGTGGGATTATGTGTAGAGCAGACCAGCCGGTTCACCTCCACTTACTTGGGATCAGTTTTTGCAGCTATTTCTGGAGAAGTTCATTCCTTTCACGCTAAGAGAGGAGTAATGCAGGAGGCAGTTCAAGCGCCTCCAGTAGGGTGGCATGACTGTCACGCAGTATGAGATCATATTTGTGGAACTTGCCTGTCATGCAACTTTCTTGATTCCGATTGATAGAGAAAGAGTGAGGAGGTTTATTGATAGTCTTACTTTTGGCATCAGGCTTCAGATGGCCAAGGAGATGAGGGATGATATTCCCTTTCAGAGGGCCATAGAGATTGCTAGATGGATCGATCGAGATGATTAGTCGTCAGGGTAGAGAGATGGTGCCTGATAAGAGGCCTCATCCTATCGGTGGTTTTAGTGGTGCCTCATTTGGAGGCAGGGGTTCTTTTGGTAGAGGCCACCTTCCTAGGCTGATTCAGTCAACTCTTCGGGTAGCCTACTGTGATTCGGGCAGTCATGGTTCTTATGGGTCTTTTCCTGAGTAGCCAACATTCAGTGCATCTTCAACTCCTATCAGTGCACCATCGCTATAGAGTTACTTCAATGGTTATCCGGGCCGTCAAGTCTGTCTCAACTTCAGCAGCCACAACAGCCTAGAGAGTGCGTTGAGTGTGGAGGTACATATCACATTAGGAGGTACTGTCCTAGATTGATGGGTGGCAGCTCTCAGTAGGGTTCTCATGCCATTATGCCGGCACCAGCTGCTCCATCTCCCGCACAACCAGCTAGAGGCGGGAGTCATGCAACTACAGGTGGATGTTAGGCCATTGTGCAGGCCAGCCAGCTAGAGGTCGCCCGAGGGCCAGAGGTCAGAGTGGTGGGGCTCAGCCCCGTTGTTATGCATTCCCAGCCTGACCTGAGGCAGAGTCATCTGACGCCGTCATCACAGGTATTATTCTAATTTGCCATAGGGATGCCTCAGTTTTATTTGATCCAGGCTCTACTTATTCATACGTGTCCTCCTACTTTGTTTTATATCTGGTTATGCCTCGTGATTCTTTGAGTGCTCCTGTCTCTGTGTCCATGCATGTGGGAGATTCTATTGTAGTAGACCATGTTTATTGCTCGTGTGTGATTTCTATCGGGAGCCTTAAGACTAGTGTAGATGTTCTACTTCTTGATATGGTGGACTTTGATGTTATCTTGAGCATGGATTGGTTGTCTCCTTATTAAGCTATTTTGACTGTCATGCCAAGACGGTGACTTTAGCCATGACGGGGTTCCCCCAATTAGAGTGGAGAGGGACTCCTGGCCATGCTATTAGCAGGGTTATTTCTTATGTGAAGGCTCGACATATGGCCAAGAAGGGATGTCTAGCATATTTGGCCTATATCCCTGATCCTAGTGTGGAGGTTCCTTGAATTGGATTCAGTACCAGTTGTGCACGAGTTTTTAGAGGTGTTTCCTGCAGATTTGCCGAGGATGCCACCCGACATAGATATTGACTTTTGTATTCACTTGGCTCCGGGCACTCAGCCCATTTCTATTCCACCATACCGTATGGCCCCAGCTGAGTTGAAGGAACTGAAGGAGAAGTTACAGGATTTTCTTGATAAGGGATTCATTTGACTCAATGTCTCGCCCTAGGGTACACAAGTGTTGTTCGTGAGGAAGAAGGATGGTTCAATAAGGATGTGCATAGATTATCGGCAGTTGAATAAGGTCATTATGAAGAACAAGTATCCGTTGTAGAGGATTGATGACTTATTTCATTAGCTTCAAGGTGCGAAAGTGTTTTTAAAGATTGATTTGAGATATGGCTACCATCAGTTGAGTATTAGGGCATCGGATGTCCCATAAGACAACTTTTTGGACTCGGTATGGTCACTATGAGTTCCCAGTGATGTCATTTAGCTTGACAAATGCCCCAACAATATTTATGGATTTGATGAACCGGGTATTCAAGCCCTATTTGGATTCTTTTGTGATCGTCTTCAATGATGATATTTTGGTCTACTCCCGCAGTCGAGAAGAGAATGAGTAGTATCTGCGGATCGTGCTTCACACTTTGAGAGATAGTTAGTTATATGCCAAGTTTTCAAAGTGTGAGTTATTGTTGGACTCGATTGCCTTTTTGGGCCATGTTGTATCTTCCGAGGGCATTTCGGAGCTTCCTTGGTTTGGCGGGTTATTATCACCGATTCATGGAGGGGTTTTCATCCATCGTAGCCCCATTGAATAGATTGACCCAGAAGGGTGCCCCCATTCAAGTGGTCTGATGAGTGTGAGTTGAGTTTTCAGAAGCTCAAGAGTGCTTTGACTATAGCTCCAGTGTTGGTTTCGCCCATGAGTTCGGGGTCTTACACTGTGTATTGTGATGCGTCACGTATTGGGCTTGGCGCGGTGTTGATGCAAGACGGTAGGATGATTGCCTACACGTCTTGACAACTGAAAGTTCATGAGAAGAACTACCCCGTTCATGATTTAGAGTTGGCAACTATTGTTCATGCATTGGAGATTTGGAGGCACAACCCCTAAAGCGTGTTGTGTGAGCTATTCAGAGATCATCAAAGCCTAAAACACTTGGTTAAGCAAAAGATCTAAACTTGAGGCAGCGAAGGTGGTTAAAGTTGTTAAAAAACTATGATATCACCATTTTGTACCCTCTTGTGAAGGCCGATATGTTGGCTGATGCCTTGAGTAGAAAGGCTGAGAGTATGGGTAGCCTTGCATATATTCCAATGGGTGAGAGACCGTTAGGATTGTATGTTCATCCTTTGGCCAATCGGCTAATGAGGTTAGGTGTTTCGGAGCCCCCCAAGTTCTTGCTTGTGTGGTTTCTCGATCTTCTTTTTATGAATGCATCAGAGAGCGTCATTATGACTATCCCTATTAACTTGTTCTTAAGGACATAGTGCAGTACGGCGATGCCAATAAGGTTTCTATTAGAGATGATAGGGGTGTTGAAGATGTAGGGTCGTATTTGTCTGCCCAATATGGATGGACTGCGTAAGTTGATTCTTGAGGAGGCCCACAGTTCGCGATATTCCATTCATCCGGGTGCCGTCAAGATGTGTTAAGATTTAAGGAAGAATTATTGGTGGAGGAGAATAAAGAAAGATATAGTAGAGTATGCGGCTCGATGTTTGAATTGCCAGCATGTGAACTACGAGCATCAGAGACCGAGCGATTTGGCTCGTCATGCAGTTGCCAAGGTAGTTTGAGCATCTACGCTAGGAGGGTATGACAGTGACCTAGTATGAGATGAGGTTCAAAGATTTGGCTCGTCATGCAGTATGGTTGTTCCCATTGAGAGGGAGAAGATTAAGAGGTTCATTGATGGCCTCAACTATGGTTTACGTTTCAGTATGGCTCAAGAGGTTGTGATAGATGCTAGTTTTGACCAGGTGGTCGAGATTGCTAGACGCTTAGAGCTTGTTCGCAGGTAGGAGCATGAGGAGCGGGAGGCCAAGAGGCCTCGTAGTTCAGGTGTTTTCAGTAGTTCCTCATCTAGAGGCTAGTCCTATTACAACAGAGGTCACCTTTCTAGATCCATTCAGGAAGCTCGCCATGTTCCTCGTGGTTCTTTAGTTAGCCACAGTTCCTACAGTGCACGCCCAACTCAGTCATCATTAAATGCGTTACTGGCATAAATTGTTTACCATACCTCATCTGCACAGGACTCCACGGGCAGCTATTCAGGTTACTAGGGTTAGTAGCTCCATCAAAGGAGAAGTTGTTTTGAGTGTAGGGACTTGAGTCATCTCAAGAGAGATTGGGCCAGACTAGTGATTAGGGTTCCACAGCAGAGCTCTCAGCCTATGATCTTAGCACCAGCAACTACACCACCTGTAACGATCCGATCGACCGTAGAATCCCTCTAGCACGTTGTTATGCGGTTTGAGGCCTTGAGTACCTTCACTTCATGTTTTATGACTTGTACGCATAGTCGGAATTGAATTTTGGGAAGTTCAGAGTTGATTATAAAACAAAATTCTCAATTCGGAAGTTTTAAGTTGGAAGAGTTGACTAAGGTTTTACTTTTGAGTAAACGACCTCGGAATCGGGATTTGAAGGTTCCAATAGGTTCGTCTGATGATTTTGGGCTTGGGCGTATGTTCGGCTTGAGTATCGGGTGGTTCAGGAGCATTTCGGTGCTTATCATGGAAAGCTGGCATTGTGGAAGTTTTAGAATTTTCTAAGTTTGATTTGAAGTAGACTTTGGTGTTATCGATGTCCGTTTGGGGTTAGAGCCTTAGAATAGGTTCGTATCATGAATTGTGACTTGTACGCAAACTTTAGCGTCATTCTGGAATGTTTAAATATGATTTGGACGCGTTCGTCGAAGTTTGAGTGTTTGAAAATAAGAAGAAGGATTTTGATCTTCGATTCATAATTTTGATGTTATTCGCGGCATTTCGAGCCTTTGAATAAGTTTGGATAAGGTATTGGGGACTTGTTGGTATGATTGGACGGGGTCCCGAGGGCCTCAGGAGTGTTTTGGGATGGTTTCGAGCAAATTCCCCTCGTTTCATCACTGCTGGTATCTATTGTGTCGGCTGTGCATCGCGATCGCGGAAGGGTGGTCGTGATAGCGAAGGGCTAACTGGACTGGTGGAATTTTTGTTCATCGCAATTGCATAAAGGCATTCGCGATAGCGGAGTTGGAGCAGTTGTTCTTCGCGTTCGCGTGGGAAGAGTTGGAAATGCGGTGGGTTGTAGAGGCAGGCCTGTTTGGGACAATTGTGCTACGCGATCGCAGAAGGACACATGGGATCACGTAAGAGGAATCTGCTGAGGCTATGTTTGTCCTTCGCGTTCCCGATAGTGGGATCGTGTTCACGGAGGCCTCGGTAGGCTGTGCTTCGTGATCATGAGAAGGACCTCGCGTTCTCGTAGAGTAATTTCATGGGCGAGGCTGGTTGGCCTTCGCAATCGCGAAGAAGGGTCGCTGGGCAGAACACTTCTTAAAAATCAGGTTTTGAGTGCCATTTTCATCATCTATTATGAGGTAAGTTATTCCAACTAGTAAGTCAAATACATGGTCTATATATGGATCTAAACTAAAGATTTTGTATGAATTTTGGTACTTTGGAAGGAAACCTAGAATTGGTAATTTTGGATTTTTACCACGAAATTGACATGGAATTTGAAATAAATTATATGTGGATTTAAACTGTAAGGCCCCGTAAATTTTCGCCAAGGAATTTGAGGTTTTGTGGTGCCGAGGTAGACTTATGTGTTTGAGGACTATAGAAAATCTTCGCAGTTAGATTGCGAGCCCGGTTTGAACTTTTTGGGTTGAACAGTGTGTTGGGGAGTTGAAGGAATCGTGTTGCAGACTATGGCATTTATGCGGTCCACTATGCGACCGCAAAATCACTCTACGGCTCGCAGATAGGCCGCAGACTGAAGCCGAAACTTGAGTTAATTTTGAGGTCCATTATGCAGCCGCATAACCGTAATGCGGCCCGCAGATCTCATCGCAGAATCAACATGATAAATTTTGAATGGAGTTCTCCGACGCATTATGCGACCATCGAAAAGGTATGTGGACCGCATATAGTTTACAGACCTGTCCAGGCTAGCCCAGATTTGGAGGACCATTTTGCGGTCCAGTTTTCGGACCGCAGACTTGTTATGCGGTCAGTTCTGCAACCGCAGACCAGAGTTCGGAGGGTCCATTTTACCATTTTTATAACCCGACCCCATTTTGATAAATAGCCTTTGGGGCTCATTTTAAAGGCAAAATCTGATTTTTTTAGAGAGAAGTGAGAGTGTTCTAGAGAGAGGAAGGAGCTCAAGTACTTTGTTGATCAAGATCATGTCCAAGCTTTGAAATCCAACAAGGAAATCTCAAAAGATCTTCACTCAAGAGGTAAAGTTCTAACCCAAGTCTTCAATTTCGAGTTTGGGGGTAAAAGATGGGTGATTTGGAGTATGATTCTTGGGTGTGAGAGTATTATGTATACATGCATGTACCAATAAGGTTTGTGGGAAGATTATGGTGCTCAAATGGGTAAATATTGGGTTGTGGAACGAAGGAAATCTTGTAGAAGAACCTTGTAGTCAAGTTTGCACACCTAGTGTTTGATAAAATACTTAAATAAGCTGAAACCATGAATATCTTCCTAATTTGTGTTCAATTGTGTTATATCTCAAAATAGATTGGGATTGCTAGGATTTTTTGAACGTTGTGGTGATTTAAGGAAATCTCAAAGCGAGGTATGTTGGCTAAACTTCTCTCCTAGGATTCAATCCCATGATGTTCTTGTAAGTACCGAGTTACTCTTTACAAATTGATTATTTCGAATAAGCCTTGTGTCCAAAAGATATATTCTCAATATTTATTTTAAATGTTCCTATTATGTTAAGTGCTATTTGAAAATGTGTTCAAAGCATGGGTTGCATATCTAATTGTTATAACACCAAGTCGTAGCCCAAATGAAATCTATTATGCCAAATTGTATAAGAAATCTCAATGTGCTTAACGTTTGTACCTGCTCACCTGTGGACTTAAAGTCTTGAATAGAAATGCTTTACTTTTGATGATTCGTAATGATGTTTGAAAGTGAATGAAGTGAGTACGAGATGTAGAAATATGGCCATCATGCCAAGAATGAGAATTCCATTTGTGGCCAATAGTGCCAATGAAATGAAAGAATGTGTGAACCATTATGAGATGAGTTTTGACTCCTTTATATAATAATGTCATTAATGTCCTGTAATCACCATGACTAATACATGTAAGTCGTAGTATGAACATGAACTGTGGTTGTTTCCAAAACGAGTATCATGAACTTAGCTAGTGACTAAGATGACAAAGAGGTATATAATGAGGTGTAAAAGAGATGTCCTCTGCTAAATGATGATGAACCTTAAAGAAAGAAATTGGGTCTATGTACCATTGAAATCTACTTAATGATTGGTCATGCATGTGTTAATGTAATGAGCTATGTTTCTCCATGATGAGCATGAACATGAAGTGTTCAAATGATCCGGGAACTTACGACCTTAAAAGTAGCGTTAGTCATGTCGCTTGAGTTTATACATAGTTATGTGCATAATGACGTGTTATGAATCCTATGGACGGACTATGAAACACATAGGCATATTATGGATGGAATCCTATGGACGGTCTATGAAACGCATAGGTGTATTGTGTATGGAAACTTATGGACGGTCTATGAAATGCATAGGCATATTGTGTATGGAATCCTATGGACGGTCTATGAAACGCATAGGCGTATTGTGTATGGAATCCTATGGATGGTCTATGAAACGCGTAGGCATATTGTGTATGGAATCCTATGGACGGTCTATGAAACACATAGGTGTATTGTATATGGAATCCTATGGACAGTCTATGAACTACATAGGTATATTGTGTATGGAATCCTATGGATAGTCTATGAAACGCATAGGCATATTGTGTATGGAATCCTATGGACGGTCTATGAATTGCATAGGTATATTGTGTATGGAATCATATGGACGGTCTATGAAATGCATAGGTGTATCGTGTATGAAATGTATAGGTGTACTGTGTGAATAAATACTATGGACGGTCTATTAGATGCATAGGTGTATAATATGACATGTGAACATGAAGAACGGTCTATGAAATGTATGGTTGTAAAATAAAGAGGGATATGGATAGTCTAGTGAGACGCATTATTAACGCAGACAATAGGTGCCACTTTCATTGGCTTGGTTTGTACATGTTGTTCCAATTACATTATATTACGTATTCCACATATAGTTCATATGGCTCAGTTGATTCTAAAAGAGGTTTAAGATGATGTAAGTATAACAAGACTTGA